>JASDQU010243446.1:92486-110191 GCA_032191745.1 Picea mariana | reverse complement strand
ATGTAATGACCCCAATCATTTTTACTATAAGCGAATCTAAATGCACATTTTTTTTTTTAAACGGGGCGACAACAACGATTACATCTAAGAAACTTATCCGACGGTGAGCACCATGCTCACAGAATAGGCGACAGATAACTAAGACTCCACGCACTAGTACAAGAGAAACTATGTGAAACATGAATAAAACAATAAGGAGAAACGACTACCCTCTCGACACAAACATGACCACGCATACAAGCCAAGGAACAACATCCCCTTCTTGACACCACAACCTCGACGACCCATCAACCAGAACCTCAATGGCGTGCAATCCCCCCACATGAAGGCGTTCAACCCATGTGCCACTAGCAAACTTATGACTATCAACAATAATCATATGGAAGGCACAGACTTCAGCCACGTTATCAATCGCCTCTATCCAATAGGGCACACAATTATCCCCTTAGCAGGGATCATGTCCCTGCTAGGTGATAGGCATGACATCAACCATGGCTCAACAACGTAACTAGACCCTCAACACCAACTAAGACCACGTGCTAGGAGATCAAATAGATAATTAAACACCTAACGACTAACCCCAACACCCAAATGAAAAGTCAACAACACGGTTATGACATTCAAACAACACAATGATTTCCTTATGCAAAAATCAATCTATACAATTTAAATGATTAATATTACCACAAGAAGCTCATTGTAACTAATTTCCCAAGCCAAGATAGATAAGTGTTCCTAAAGAGCGAATTGGTCACCCTTAACCAAAGACACATAGTAAAATGCTAACTACTAATTAGGTCTCATCTAACTACTTGTTCCTAATTGTAAACATTATTGATAATGTCCTTTAGATAACAAAAGATAAACATAGCACAACTAGCAAATTGGATTTAAATGGTTTTAAAAAAAAAAATCAGAACCAAATATCCCACTCCTTAGATTAGTTGCTATTTTTGTCAAGTAATTAATAGCTATTATAAAGTATGTGTTACATCGTTGTTTTAATTTTCCATGATTAACAAGTATAAACGAATTAGGCAAAAGTCAATTGTAATCTCCGTCGTGAAGGCTAAAGTGTTGATTCGCTGCTGGTTGAGTAATTAATGGTTGTAAGATTTTGCGAGGTAAATTTCTACACTGAGATATAATTGCTATCATAAATTGATATGGGGTTTGCTATGATACCCAAAAATAACTGTCTAATTAAAGCAAAATCGTTGCCCAGTAGATATGGCTGGATATAGAGTCAATCTATCGCCTACATTCAAATGGAAAGAAAAAAAAAATTGTTGTCTAATAATTCAAAACTCAGTCTGACGTAATGAAATGTGTATCTACCTATCACATGCAAACCTGCCATAAGGAAGTTGTCCCATGCATTCACACTGTCCAAAACAAAAGTCTAAGTTATGGGTTAGAGCCATCAAATATTATTTAAAGAAATATACAATAGAGACATCATTTACTCCAGGGATTAAAACTAAATTCTTTAAACGAAATTAGGTTGCTGAGTAGGAGAATTATATTTGCATCAAACAAGGGTGATATAAGCTAAGTTTTAAAAAGAAAACGCACCAATAAAGCGAACCCAGACTATAATTAAAAACGTGACAGTCAACCCACCTATATTCACCGCAATCACACCTCCTTACTCAGTCTATTTACAGGAGGACCACCGCTAAAGGCACTGCATGGGTGCTAACTAAGGTTTATGCGAATTTCTAAGCAACAAAACCCAACCATGGACTAGGCAACTCCAGAATTCGTTGTCTCTGCTATTCTGCCTAGTTGTTTCAAATTACTAAATATCAGAGTGAAAAATACCAAATAGTGGTCTGGGGAGGTCGATACCTCAGTCAATAAAGGTCTTGTATGGCTGGGTGGAAATTATCATACAAATTTTCTTCTATTGGGGTTGCTTCTTACAAGGGAGATGACATCAATAAGTGCGCTGTCAAATTAAGGGTAAGGCACAACTAGAGACAAGGATCGTTGTCATAAAGTGAAAATGGAGTCGATGTTCGTTAAAGGATTAACCAAAAACAGACATTACAGCCTTTCCATCCAGCGGTTAACCCATTCACAGTCTAAAAGCGCGACTGTGTTGTAATGCAGAGACCAAAATACCGCTATAAAATAAGATCGCTTACATAAATCAAATAAAGGGATATATTCCATCTTGATTGGTATCATTAATTTGCAAGGGTTACTTTGCATATTAAGTTCACTGAAGCTGAATTTTGATGTCTATCATTGATATGATGTTGCTGCCCAGAATCGTGGTGATGTTGCCAATATCGAAGAATTTACTTTCAAACCCAGCACAGGAAATAAATCGTTGTCCACACAGAGAAAAATCAGAAAAATGAAACGCAGTCAAAGGTGATCAACGCGGAGAAACGGGATTTAGGTGTAACTATACAAATTCGACGAGTGTATACGAAAACGTAGATAAAAGGAGGGTGATAACACACCGAGTTAAATATGTTGAAACACAGTCAAAAGCTGAATTTAACATCTAGTTCACTGATAATAACAACTAAGAAAAACGCTGTCAAGAAGGGTAAATTATCCATCATAAAAATGTAAAAACCAAGGGTAAATTCTTAGGGTAAACTCCACCATTAAAAGTAATAAATGTAGAGGAAACTCATAGTGGAGCGTATTAAAACACGACCCATAGACAAACAGAAACGTGGCCATTAAAAATGCAGAAAACTAAGATGAATCAATACATCGAGGTTTCGGTCGCAAGAAGGCACAATGATCATCAATCAACCAAGAAAAATCAACGTGGGTAGACGACTGGGAAAACGCATCCTTCGCTCATCATCCATGCACAAAAAAGAAGGGTGTTAGGATCTATAGGTCTATTAACACCGAAGTGACGATCGTTGATCCGGCTCCTGGCCGACTACTCAGGCGAGGAATGATGAGCTAGGGACGAGTGTGAGGTAAGATGTGGAAACTCATCACAAAATCAATAAAACCAATGGGTGGTCACAACATGGAGGAAGCGAAAGCCAAGGGAATCAATCAACAATGAGCTTAAGGCTACGGGGGAAATTCAGTCATCAATTAAAAAGATAAGTCAAGGCTACGGGGGAAATTCAGTCATCAATTAAAAAGCTAAGTCAATCATTTTCTTTACCCAATTAAACATACATAACTAAAAGCGTAAAGTATACTAATAGTCTATCATGCAGAAATAAAGGAAGTGTACCGTAGCTCAGGTAGCCTGCCCTGATTTGTTGTCTCACGTGCTCCATGCAGCTCCTGCTTGTTGACCGATGAGACTTCACTAGTACCACCCAGCCAATTCTAGGGGTACTCTTCTTCCCCCTTAACTCTCAAAGCCATAAAGGGGCCACGCCAATCGAACCAGAGATTAGCTAGCCCCTAGCTCGCCTCGCAAGGCCGAGCTACCATTCATCACCGAGCTGGGTATCCCAACTCCCACAAGATAAGTCAATCAATTCTAAAATCTTGCAGTGTAACGTTACGCCTATCAGAACCCCTCCATCATCCTCCTCCTCCCTCCTTTATATAGATTTTCTAAGTCATTTACTTTCCCAAAATCCCATTTAATTCATTGTTCAATAATTTAATTAATAATAATCCTCCCCATAAAAGTGTCACCCATCCCCTTCATTGCACCATAAATTAATTTTATTAATTAATTAATTACTCCTATTTCCCTCACCCACCTAAAAGCATTCCTAGAATTGCTCCTAGGTGTCCCCATATTCTCTTACACAATTTAATGACTTACCCCCTTACTAATTCACTAGTTGAGTTCAACTTAGAAAGTTCTTAAATGATAGATACCTTGCTAAGTTAGACTTTATGCTTTTTCCTTGTGTTTCCCCTTTCTTTTTATGTTTCCCACTTTTTCCTAGTTTTCTAAATATTTTAAATTTCCCTCTTTCCCCTTTCATTTAAAACTCAAATTGGCATCTACATAAAATTAACTTTTCCCCTTTTTCCTTTTTAATTGATAAATTTTAATTAGCATAAGCGACAAAACAATTATTTCCCCTTTTTCCCCTTTTTAAATTTTATCCCCCAATTTTTTTTTATAAATTAAATGAATTACTTACCCCCTTCTCGTCACATGATGGATGCTGATTATCATTATTATTTATTTATTTTTATTTTTATTTTTATATAAATAGATAAATATTTGTATCACAAGTATTACTTAGACCTATACTTTATTTTCCTAGTTTGGGCGACATTTTATTAGGGCAAATGTTTTAAATTTTTCTTATCACGTTATTCATCCTACGGCCATCTAGGTTTATCAATTTATTAATTAACAACGTGACGTGCCCTTCAGGACGCACTGGGTGCTCCAAGGGTGTCACTTGTCTTAATCTATTTTCCTTGCACAACGTGCCCTTCAGAACGCACTAGGTGATCCAAGGGTTCCACTCACCTTAATTTGCTTCCCTTGTGCGACATGCCCTTCAAGACACACTACATGCTCCAAGGGTGCCACTTGCCTCTTGAATGACTTGGTAGACATAAAAAACCCCTAGAGTCTANAGGTTGTGGGAGGGTTGTTGTCCACACCTCTCATTCAACGTCTTTGGTTATCATGCATGACCCCTCTACTCCACATGTGAGTCTAGTCGGAAAGCTATCATCAGCCTGCATAATCAACGAATCATGTCAGATATAATATCCATAATCATATCATCTAATCAGATGCACAAATGTCATATATACAACAATCAAACCCCCAATATTTCACTCTATGACTCGATCCGGAGTCCAAGGGGTTCCATCGATGCCTCTACATCCTCGAGGTCCAAAATCCTGTACACTCAGGAAAATTGAGTCAATAGCACCTGTCTAGGTCAACACAACAAAATAACTTGTCATCAACCCAAAATTCCTCATAATCATAATCAATGCCCAATACTATAATAATTTGGATCACTTGCAAGCAAGTGTCCTCAAAGAATAAGTTTGCTAAGTGTGTGCAAGAGCGAAATGTTACAAAAATGAACTATCAAACTTATAACATCCTCTCATACTTGTTGACTGATAAATCTTCTTTTTCCTCATTGATCCATTCTTTTACCGGTTAGTTAATGTACTGACCTCCTATTTCTAAGTTTATCAATTAAACTTATTATCATGATTATTACTCAATCCTTGTGTTAAATTCTTGTCCTTTAATACTCGATATTCTAAAAGATAAAATAATATAATATCAATTAATTCGAGTCCTTTTAGATATAGAACATATACCAAACCTTTATTCTAAATGAATTGATTATACTAAGGACTTCTAAGATGATTTGAAACTTCGTTAGTCAGTTCGATACATAATCAAATTCTTTCGACTTCAAAGTGGGCGTCTTTTATTATGCTTTAACAGTAAGGTAGATACTCGACATCCTTTATCATGATGGTAGATATTTTAACATCAAATACATGTCTATCAACCATTGATCAAGTGGATAGCTTTAAGTTGTAAGGAATCAGATGAATGACGAGGCTAGCTCTAAGACGATTAGAGAAAAACTTTTATTAATGACCATCTTATCTGCACAACGATTTTACTATCTACTGTCACTTTTACCATCGAATTGATTTGGGTCAATCATTACCACTTAACTGACTAATCCTTAATAATGATCACCATATTCTACAGTTGGTTAATCTTCATAATAAAATGGGAGAGTAGAGTGATATGAAAAAATATTCAATTACATGTTAAATATCAATACATTGGACTCTATTATATAGACTGCATAGGTTGTTATCAACTCTAACTTATTCCAAAGATAACTGGAGAGGTTGAGATATTATCTCAACTACACACCAAACAAGGATCTCACAAATCCAAATCTCTAACAACCTCTTAAGAATAGGATCACACAACTCACTTACATATTAGCTCTACTTCTCAATACATTAGCAATCATATTAGATAAGTAGGAATTATATATTCCAACACTCTCCCTTAATGACTACTTATCTAAATATCTATGTGGTCATATCTTCATATGCTTTCTCTTGTACCTGCAATTGATTATTGACGTCTACATAAAAAAAAATCCATCTAACAGAATACATGGGTCATCAACCGCTGTAACAGCCAGTTCTCTAGGAATCATTTTTAGCTACATGGTTCATTCAACCATTCTTCCTCATACCTGTACTTTTAGCTTTAGCTCCCCCTTCATCACATCATCATCAACCTGGGTTTTTTTTCGACTTACCCATAACCATGCTCTGGGTTTTCTCGGATTACCCTCAACCATGCACCAAGTTTTCTTGGATTACTTGTAACCATGCTCTGGGTTTTCTCGGATTACCCTCAACCATGCACCAAGTTTTCTTGGATTACCTGTAACCATGCTCTCTCAAGTGGTTTTGACCACAAACCATCATTTACATAGTGGTTTTTATATCACCACGAACTTTTCACATTAGAGGGTATACAATGGCTCAGGTACACAGTATTCTCTAGGACCACTACTTCAAAATATCATAGAATTTCTTTCAATTACATGTGTGGCTCAATTTCAAATAACTTAAATGAGATAGCTATGCACACCTTCAAACAAAAACAAAAAAAATATAACAACTCAGTCTCAGTTTTCTCAATCATATAGGAGGCTCGGTGATTCCGACAGAATGAGCACATACATCTCACTTCGTTATAACACCTCCCTGCAGTGGGTCCTCTATCCTCTCTACTACAATGACACTTATCCACAAGGCCATCAAATCAACACTCATGTAGGAGAACTTCAGATAGCACCGCAAGATGCAAATCTACAACTCCTCAATGGTTGCTCTCCTTCAAGTCCAGTTGGAAAATAAAATGCCCCTCTGTTGAATATATACTCTTGTAGTGTTCATTGTAACATCCCTCTCTTGCACGCACTGAGAGGAATTATTATTTGAGGACACTTGTGTCCAAGTGATCCGGGTCATTATACTATTGGTTGTTTTGATTATGGTTATAAGACATTGTGGATTTGATGATATGTTATTCTTCTTGTGTTTACATCGACAGGTGTTGTTGACTAGGTTCTCTTGAGTGTGGAGGAATCTGGACATTGATGATGTCGAGGCAACGAGGAAACTCCTGGGACTCCGGATCAAGTCAAGGAGTGGATTGTTAGAGTTTGAATGTTGTTGATGTGACATATGTACATGTGATTATATATTATGATGTTGATTTTTATTGTTGACATGATTTGTTGATGGATGCAGGTTGACAATAGCTTGCCGACTAGACTCACATTTGGAGTAACGGGGTCACGCACGACAACCAGAGACATTAAGGGAGAGGTGTGGAAGCAGCCCTGCCACAATCGACTAGCACTCCTTCCATGGCTTGAACTGTAGGTTAACGATTACCTAGTTCAAGAGACCCACGATGTCGTGAGGGTAGACTATGACATTTGCTCATGATGATTCGAAGGGGCATGTAATAAGGCAAGGTCCTTATTCCTTAGAGGTCCTTAGTCTCCCACAAGATCACTTGAAGGATTATTGACTCTAGGGGTTTGACGTCTACCAAATTCAGTCAAGAGGTGAGTGGGACCCTTGGAGCACGTAGTGCGTCTTGAAGGGAACATCATGCAAATAAAATGAAAAGAGGCGACTAGCACCCTTGGAGCATGTAGTGCGTCATGAAGAGAATGTTGTGATTTTAACTGATAAGTGAACAAACCTGGTGCCTAGAGAACTATGGCTCCCTAGGACCTGGTGAGCCTTAAAATGAATGATGTGATGAGTAAGTTTAATAACAAATTTTCCCTTAAGAACTGTCGCGAATCCTAGTGAATTTAAAACCTAAGTCTAAGTAGAACCTCTGAACAAAAAAAATAATTAGACATATAACAAGAAGGGGGTAAAGAAATTCAAACTTTAATTATTAAAGTAAACATTATAATGAAGGATTAAATTTATTAAAAGTGTAAATGGTTGTTTTTCTACACTTGCTAAATCTGATTTTTTTTAGTTAAAAAGAAAAAGGGGGAAACTTAAAGAAAAGTGGAAACTTAAAGAAAAAGGGGGAAACTTAAAGAAAAGGGGAAAGTTAAGGAAAAAAGGGAATGTCTAACTTTGTAAGGAATCTAGCCGTTGGAACTTTCTATTTATGAACTCAACTAGGAATTAAGTAAGGTGTAAGTCATTTAAGATTTGTAAGAGAATAATGGGACACCAAGGAGCGTTTTTAGGAACTCTTTTAGGTGGGTGAGGGAAATAGGAAACATTAATTAATTAATAAATTGATTTTCTGGTGCAACTAGGGGATCGAGCAACATGTGTACGGGGGAGGTTTTTCCTAATTAAATAAATGAAAAATGAATCTAATGACGGTTTGTGAAACTAATGACTAAGAAACTCTATTAAAATGATGGTGGAAGAGGAGTATGGATCACATCTGGCTTGCGTAACGTTACACTGCCAAAATTTTATCTTTACTGAATTTTCTCTTGTGGGAGTTGGGATACCCAGCGTGGGTAACTAACGAGTGGTAGCTCGACCTTGCAAGGCGAGCTGAGTGCTAACATTATCTGTTATTGTGTGTGTGGCCCCTTTGTGGCTCGGGAGGATCAAGGGGAAGAGGAGTACCCCTAGCGTTGGTTGGGAGGTACCGGTGAGGTCTCAGTTGTCGGCAAGCTAGAGTAGAATAGAGCACAAGTGCGGGACAATATCAGTGGAACCTTCACCTTCGGTTGAGGTACACACATCTAAATTTCCCAATTTTCATTTTGTGATTGCATGCTGATTTACATCTAGATGGTATGAATTTTTGGTTTCTCACTTTGTGTTCCATTGTTTTGTATGGTTGTATGATTCCCCCGAGAGATACTTCATCCTTCTGTGTTTATGGTCCCTTTTTCACACATAGCACTCCTTGTTAATTACCTATAGTCCAATTTCCGGTAGTGCAACAACCCTCATTATTTCCATTTGTCTTCTTGCTTTCTTATATTCTTGTGGCAGAGAGATAGGTGCGCCTGTCATATTTTCTCCTACATTTATAAGCTATTGACCCGCGTTATCATAAACCCAGCCTGCGTTTTTCCATATGTCCTTGAATTTTGATTAAAGGTGGGGTCGTGCTTAGTTTTCATACCTGGAAGCGCTATGTTTTATAATCTTTTATTGTGAATCTTTTTCTGGACTGTGTATTGTTTCATTTTGGAACAATTGTTTTAAATGTTGTATTAAAATTCTAATTCTTAAATGTTGTATTAAATTTCTAATTCATAAATTTTGTATTAAATTTCTAAATCGTAAATGTTGTATTAAATTTATAATTCGTAAATGCTGCATTAAATTTCTAAATCATAAATGATGTATTAAATTTCTATATCGTAAATGTTGTAATTATGTATTAAATTTCTAAATCGTAATTGTTGTATCATGTTTTTAGATCTGATTTAATTCTTCATCCTAAACGATAATAGTATGAGGGAAGTGATAATTGAGATGAAAGCTCTAATTCTCACACAGACAACAAATATAGTCTTCTATCTTTGTATTTTTCCCGTGTAATTATGTATTTAAAGGCCATGTATTACAAATTATGTAAAGAGGAGGCGCATGGAAATTTCCTCAAACCCGCAGGTTCAAGTTTGCATTTTTTTTTAAACTGGATACGATCCATATGTAGTGAAGGGAAAGACTACCAATGCCCAACTTCGGCGATGAATGTTTCATTAACTGAAAACTGCATGTTAAAAATAGCTTTCACTTGACAAATCATGATTGTTCTCTAAAAGTAGAACTACCCATTAAGCGATTTCCTGTGTACCTTTACGCTCTAGAACTTAGCCATACATAGATAAAAAACACGTGAATAGTACAACTATGTGTGCCATTGTCCGTTTGGTAGTTTCCCTGTTCAAGTTAAAGCGAGTTTCATTGACATGGTGTTTTAGGAGGAATTGCAGCGACTTCTCAGAGATGTCAGGACAAAAGTGAAATTCTGACCATGGCCAATTCATAAATTAATCCGCAATTGACTGCTTAAAACCTTTCCTTGTTGTAAAACTCAAATCTGTCAGCTAGTAGATATTTTATTCCCAGATTTACGGTTTCTAAATGGAGTATGTAAGCCAGGCGACTTACTCGCCTTTCCCTGATTCATTGTTTTTATGGCAGAGTAAATTACCGTTGAACAGTGCTAGGTGGATTACCACTGCACCATATAATGGCAACTTGTTATAATCTCCTTTTATTGTTTCTGATGGTTAGAATCTCCTATATAAGTTTTATTGGTTATAAGGCCACTAAGTTGAAAAACATAGGGATGGCAGTAGAGATTTAATGGTTTTTTATTGATTTTATAACTGTCTTATAATAGGGTACTAGCATGTTTTACTATAATGGTTTTATAATAGGGTACTAACATTGTTTTATAATGGATTTATTAATATAATATCTATAATTGAAAATATAGTCGATTGTCCTTGCCTAAACTTTAGATATTATCATGAAGTTAGTGTAATACTATTATGTTCATTTCTAAATTATAATTTATTATGTAGAATATGTCCTTAATCTTCTACATTAATGTTAAGAGGATGTACTTTTCAGATAGATGGCAGGGAAGGATTAATCCTTGAAAAGATGGTATCTTCACTTAACTTGTTTAGATGTTTATTGCCTTATGTTAAAATATAATTTTTATTGGATAATATTAATTCATTTAAATTATTTGATGCTCATACCTTCTAATGATAAAAATGGGTTGTAATTAGGAAGAATGGAGAAAGATTTGATTCATGTTAGTTAATGGTGTACGATGAAAAAGTTTTTAATGGAAAATACAATCTATAATTGCAGGAGTTAGAAGGATGTATGGTAAGTTGTAGTTGTATTAGTCATTTCTTTATTTAAAATGCCAAGTTGAATGAGTGTAGTTATTGTTTACATGGACATTATGTTTGTGTAATTAAATAAAAGACCCCAGAAGGTTTATCACTTCTCACACTTCATATTCTATTTAATGATTGTTTGATTAAATAGCACGCCTAGACTTTAAATAGAATTGTACCTCAAGTTTATTATTGCTACATAGATTGTGTACGTTATATCTCTCGCGCGCTCGAAATTTAAGGTTATTTAAGGCATTGTCTAAATATTAGATTTATCTAGTTGTGCATAGAGAAATGCCACTAATGATCAGTGGTTGTTTATTTATTTGTGTGCCATGCAAATGTTGATCCATTGATTGCTAATTTTCACTCACATTGAAGGTTCATGTTACGTCACTACTACATATGGGCAGATTATTCCATGAAATATTTCTACGCTTCCACTAGTTTCATCTTTTTTTAAACAGGGTGGTATTTTCGTCGATATTGATACGAAAGTTCATCATAATATCCATGAAAATATTATTTTAACCTAGTCGGGATTTTCGTCGCAATAGCAATGAACTTTCGTGGAAATAGCGACGAAAAGTTTTCCTATCTCATTGGTCGGTGTTAACAACTAGTTGACTATTTGATCTATATATACATGACTTTAAGAGACTTTGTGACACAATTTCTATAGTTGCAACACTATTTTTGGCTTTTGTTTGAGCTGTTTATTTTTTCCGTCACCCACTGATTGAACAAATCCAATTCTTGATCTACATAGCTCATATTTTGAACTTGCAAGGTCACTATGTTATTTTTTATTTATGTACTCATTTAACTTGTAAATTTTTGTTCAAATGTCCAAATTTCATGTAGCTTGTTTTTTCCTTGATAATATATTATATGTATAGTACCATATTTCATGTCTTTGGTTTTTGGATCTAGTTAGTATATTCTATGGAAAACGGTATGTTGATTCCATAATATTCTAGGTTTATGGAATCCACAAACCCTTTTCCCTTCAATTGTAGCTATAATCACTCTCTCTTTTCATTGATAAAGATATGGAATTGCTCTTGAAACTCAACCCTAATCACTGAAATGATAGGAATTGATTGTCAGTTTCTTCTCTCTTTTATTTTTAAGACCTAACAAAAAAACACCAACAAAGCTTGATTGAAGCTTTGATACCGCTTGTTACATCCCTAGTACCCAAAGGGGATCACACTTGCATAAGTTGAAAATAATATAACAGTGAAAATAATGGTTGGGATACTTGCACACCTAATGGTTTGCTAGAACTTACTAATTCAATTAAATGAAGGAAGAAATCTCCATGAATAAAATTGTTATATTGATAAATGATAATTTATGGTATATATAAGATAGGGAGGAAACACATGTTTATAACAATAAGATACATAAAAACTAACCCTAAAATTATGTTAGGTATATATGTCGTTATTATATAAAGAAAACATTTTTGCAGATATGACGTTATTATAAAGATGTTATCTATGTTGTGATTAGGCACATAACAATCACTTTTAACTAACCACCTTCAACCATCTTAGCTTATGGTTAGCCACCTTTAACTTTCTTGGATTATGAATAAGCACCTTTAACAAATGAACTTATGATTATATACCATAGTCTTCCAATATAAATAAAGTATATTTGTTTCAACTTTCTCAATAAAATCCACATACCTTTTTCTGATATGTGATGTTGTTTCTCTAAATTTTTTATAATCAAACACAATTCTAGATGTAGTGATTAAATTTAGTTTGTAGTTGATGTAACTTGTTTATACACTATTAATAAGGATCAGTATCTAAAATATAAAAATTCATGGAGAAATCTACGATAACATGATGAAATCTACTAGTCAGACAATGAAAAATGAGAACATGCCAAGGTGTCTTAGAAAATAAAATTGTGACCATTGTATGTAAATGCAAATCAACATGTTATAATTTAAACCAACCCAACCCAATTGTGAATGACAAGTGGTTGGCATTCTTTTTTTAGTGGTGAATTTCAAAGATTGACATTTTGTCTACAAAACAACTTAGAGGCTAATGTATGGTGTCGAGTGATTCAAGTTTGAGAAATTTTGATCACTTTCATTAAATGGTGTGTAATTATTTTCCATGTTTATTCAGTAAACAATACTCTATAGTACAAATTGAAGCATATCTATCTTAATAGTTAATCGATAATAAAAAAAAAAGCATGTCAAAATGTCTTAGAAGAAATAATTGTGAGGATTGTAGGTCACTGTAAATAAACATATCATAATCGAAAGGAGTAGCTAAAATATAAAAAATTGACAACTTAATGTTTGACATGGTGCAGGTAACACAATTACTTGTCAGGACAGGGATTTGTCACAATGAACGAAAATGACAGGAAGCTTGCTCAGTTAAGAGCAGCATTAGAGGTGAGGGGTGATGGAAAATGTTATTTCCCTTGCTATGATTGCAGAGGCTTGCAAAAAAGAAGAATTTTAATAACAACATCCCAAAGACATTGTAGGGAGAAGGGGCATGCCGAAGGGGGTTATGAATATCATCCCTTGGTAGGAGGATTCAATATTTAATGTATTCTCTATAATAATCAGTATGTCATGAATTTTAGTAATATTTTTTATCGGGATTTTTATATTTTCTATACACACTAACTTTTCTACGTTGTTTTTAAATATATAGATGATGCCCCGAAAATGTTGACCTCCAGAGATTTATTTGCCAAGTACTAGCAGAAATACTACTTTACAGGGAGATGAACTTCGAGATCAGAATATTGAAGTTGTTGATCAAGTTATTAATGATGATATGGATGGAGATAACATTAGTGATTCAAATCAGGAAGATGAGATACATAGATTGATCCAAGACACATTTTCTCCAATGGATGAGGACAACCAGGATGATAGTCATGATGTTGATCCTCTACTCAAAAAGTCACGTCAACCTCTTTATGAAGGCTCAACAACAAATATTTTATATGCTATATTGTTGCTGGTGAACCAGAAGGTTTTGAATGGTTTATCAAACACATGTCTCACACAGATACTAAGGTATTTAATTTGTTAATTATTTATGCCTACATGTTCATAAATACTTAAAAGGTTCAATTTTTTCCTATATTGATATTGTTTTCGAATTTGTAAATTAGTATATTGGATGACATATTGATGATTAATATTGTTTACATTTATTAATTTTTTAGAATTTTGTAGATTGTTAGGTGATGTTCTATTATCGACCTCAAATATTTTGCCATGCACATATCGAGAAATATCCATGATTATGAAAGACATTGGAATGCACTATTAGGATATTGATGCATGTCCTAATGATCATATCATATATTATGGACAATATGAATTAGAAAATGAATGCCCACAATGTCAAATAAATAGATATCGAACCAATAAAGCGTTAAATAAGGTGCCTAGCAAAGCTCTTCATTATATTCCGATAATTCCAGGTTCCAGTGGTTTTTCAAGTGCCAAAGTATAGCATAGTTTATGGATTTCCATGCAAAGAACATAAGTTGATAAGATGCTCTTCGAATTCCTGTAGATGGTTCTGCATTGAACTAAATCGAAGAAAAGTGGCCAATTTTTAAAGAAGAACCTCATAATGTTAGACTTTCGTTGGCATCTGATGGTGTCAATCCATTTGGAGAGCTTCGTCCTACGTACTCAGTGTGCCCTGTTTTTGTTATAAACAATAACCTTCCTCCTTGGATGTTGATCAAGAGAGAGCACATAATGTTGGCAATGATTGTTCCATGTATTTAATTATCTTTTATTTTTTTAAAGTATGACAAAATATTTCATTTCTTTGTTTCATGCATGGTAATTAATTTTTTTATATATCACGACATCTAGATAAGTATAATTAATCATACAGTATGTTGAACCGATTAGGTAGGTACCAGGTTAAAGATATGAACGTATATATTGAGCCTCTCATCGATGAGTTGTTGATGTTATGGGCCAACGTCACTATGTATGACATCTCTAGACCAATAGGGAAAAAATGATTTCAATTCCATGGAATACTATCATGGACAGTTCATGATGCTCTCGGGTTAACACATTTTTGTGGTATATTGTTACTTTATTTTGTAATTTAATATTATATATATTTATTGAAAAAATCATGCATTATTTTAAATTGTAACTCTAATTTGATGCTACATTTATTCATATATCTTGTAGGTCTTCAAATAAAGGGTAAATTTACATGCCCATTTTGTGGTCTGAGGATAAAATCTCGTCGTTCAGGGAGTTTAGCAAAGGCAGTGTATGATGAGTATAGGCACTTTCTGCCTAAGAACCATAGTTATCGAACTATAAACAAAGAAAATTTCAATGGTAAAGAAGAAAACAGAAAAAAACCACGAAGAATGACACCTCGCCTATGGAAGTTGGAATATATTAAAAATCGTCAAGGTACGCAAATTATTTATGTATGACCTATTATATAAATATTGGGTTATTTTCATTAGTATTAATTTCATTTTGTCCCATTAATTAGTGTTAATTTCAATTTGTTGATGTTTCATGAATGTCGTTAAGGCACGAATGGGCTTCCACGAGAAATGAAAAGTTACCCGATGCAATTCAGTAGATTGACATACTATGAGCACCTACAAATAGTTCATTTGTTTGATATAATGCATATCGGGAAGAACATAACAGAATTGTTATGGCAAATATTGGATGGAAGGACTGACAAAGAGAGAATTGGAAATATTTGTTGTGACATCCGGGAAGCTAATCACGCATTGCAAAGTGTTATTATTAATTCTAATGGTGATGGTTGTGAACAAAATGATAGTCTTCCTTGGTTATTGATGGAGAAATAGATCAATATTGTAAAAGAGTTCATTCGAAAAATTAGGTTTCCGACGGGGTTTTCGTCGAACATACAAAATATCTTAACTAAAAAAGGTGATTTTGGTGGGGATAAAACACATGACTCGCATACATTCATTAAGGTAATTTGTAGGTTATAATATATTTCCTTATTGGTATGCATTTTTTGGAAACAAATAATAATTTTTTTTTTTTGTTACAGTATGTTCTACCTTTATCTCTCCCAGATGACTTTGACAACAACATAAAACACATTATTTATGTACTCTGAAAATACATGAGGTAAGTGTTGTTTTATAAGGAAAATGTACTTTTTATGTGATTTGTAGTGGAACTTATAGACATATTATCTTTTATCTGCAAATTTATGTATGCCTTGATATTATTTTATTGCATTGACATTTGTAGGTGGCTATCATCAAAAGAAATCCATAAAGAATATATAAGGTATTGGAAGAGAGAAATTGCTCGACTAATGTGTCAAATGCAACAGTATCTTCCTCCAACGTTTTTCAATGCACAATAACACTACCTCATACACCAAGTTGAGGAGATTGAATTATGTGGACCAGTACACACAAGGTTGATGTGGATGGTGGAGAGGCAGTTGAAGTCATTGAAGGCTTTTGCTAGACAAAGAGCACGTCCAGAGGGTTCTATGGTTGAGGGATATATGGTATATCAATGCATGGTGTATATTAGTCAATATCTACCTAAATTAGTAGAAAATATGAAGGTGCCTCGCATTTGGCATCTCGACTCCATCAACAAATTTGAAGGGGAGGTCCTATTGGGGAAAGGTAAAATGAGGATTGTGAAAGGTAATTATTAGATGTTAACGTAGATTTAATATATTACACATTTATTAAATTATTCCTTTATTAAAAATAACTAATTAATGATATTAAATTGTTATGCTATCATATAGTTGCTTGAGAGTGGGATGCTTTACATTTATACATTGCAAACAACCTTGATTGGATGGAGCATTGGATAGAATATACTGAAGAATACTTCGATAGGTTTTCATGGGAAGGGGTGAGTAAGATGATTAAAACAATGCATCGTCATTGAGATCAATTTCTTGATCTTACATCAATGGAAGTTGATTTAGCCTTTGGTTTAAAAGATAAACAAAAAAGTTAAATTATTTACCCATATTTTCCTAGTTTTTTCCCAATTTTTCAATGTATTTGGTTTTTTCAATTATTGAAATATATATTTAGTAAGTCCTATATGAGGATTATTCATTGGAAATTTATTTTTTACTTGTTGTCCATGTTGCAGTTGAAACATCACAAGGCTATGTGGTGTAATGGTCATAAATTTCGTATCAAAATGTTGGATGATAAGATGAAAACCTCGGATTGTGGGATAGCTGCAGTGTTTAAGGTCACCAACATTTCCTCTAGAGGTGATAGAAATCCGGAAGAAACTGAGAATAAGTACTATGGCCATTTGGAGGATATAATTGAGTGTGATTTTAATTCCTTTAAAATAGTTTTGTTTGAGGTTAAATGGTGCAGGCTATAGATGCATGAACGTGATCCTGAAAGAACTATTATCGAGCATGATAATGGATTTACCATGGTTAATACAAGGGAATTTGAACCGGGTATAGAGCCTTATGTTCTTCCAAGTCATGTGAGTAAGTATTTTACTCAGAGGTACCTAGTAAAGAAGGTTGGTCATACATTGTTAAATATGATCCAAGAGGAAGACCAGCAAATTGCAAACATGTAGCCATGGATGAAGATAATAAAAAGGAAGAAGATCATGATTATGCAGATCAGGAGTAGGTGGCTCATGTAGTCGATGTGTCAGATGAAGAAATTGAAGAAGTTGATCATCCAAATGTAGGATACAATGATCTCATTGACGATATCAATAACTATAGTAGCGAAAATGACGTTGATGATGATGCTGATAAGAATGAGACTTTCACCAATATCGATTCT
>JASDQU010243446.1:66920-82761 GCA_032191745.1 Picea mariana | reverse complement strand
AGGGCACAAGGGAATAACCCCCTGCAGAGTGACCTGTGAGAGTGCCCTTGTTGGCCAAGCGACAGAGGAGAATATCCCATGAGAGTGTCGTTGTTGATTGGAGTGATAGAGGAGGAGAGAGCTAGATAGAAATCGACATGACAAAATCAGTAAGACTATATATCCATGTATTTGGTTTATCCTCATTTATAAAAAGATTTCAATGCTCGGTGTGGTTTTTTCATTACTTGGAGAAATATGGCCATTGTCCCTTAAGCTTCGAGTTGTGATCTAGGGTTTACGATAAAATAAAAACCATTAGAAAAATCAATGAGTAATCAGTTTCACTACACTCATGTATAGGGAATAGTGCTAGAGATGCCCATATCACATAAGTTCCACTGCCCTAAAATTGTTTTCTGAGACGATTTTTAAAACTAGGGTTTTTCCTAGTGAGAGTCATTCTCAAAATGCATTTGATGTATGAAGTACAAAATAGATTCCCTAGAAGCATGTAGACAATGTTCTCACCTCCACCAAGCTCAAACAAACTAATAGAGTTAATGAAACATAGCTGCAATGTTTGTTGTGTCTTTGCACACACTGGAGAAAATTGTCCATTACCCACCAATGACTCTCAGCTGCAAGCTAGTGTCTATGATAAAATGAAACCAATGAAAGGATCAACGATTTTCTAGTTTTTTTGGACTCATACAAGTTCCACCACTCTAAAATGGTTTCTTTGATGATTTTAAAAACTATGGTTTTTTCTAATGAGAGGAATTTTCATAATGCAATTGATGGGAAAAGTAAGAAATAATTGCCCCAAAAGGGTAAGGTCAATGTTATCACCTCTACCACACCGAAATACACTTGTTGGAGATGATGGTATGCATTGGCAATGCTTGATGTGGTTTTTTCACACCTAGGAGAAAAATGGCCATTATCCTTCAATTGCTTTAGGTCATGAGCTAGGGATTGCAGTAAAGTGCATATTGATGATCAGATCGACAATCTATCAATTTTGTTGGACTTGTGTACATAAAATAGCACTATGGATTCCTGCATCACATGAGTTCCACCACCCTAAAATGTTTTTCTCATACAATTTAATTCAATGACCCAACATATTTTTTACACTGTGTTTTGAACAATTAGTCTAAAGTGTTTTGATTAAGGTGTTGGAATCTTGCATTTGGTTTCTAGCAAGGCTCGTCTCATTGACAAATTAAAGAACCTCACCGAGTCACCATGGAAAAAGTAATTTTTACACTTCATTACCAACAAGGATTTACTAATTATATCCCAATCAACAATCATTTCATTCCATTTCTAGAATACCACTTCCTTCTACAATATTACATTCAAATCAATTTTTTTATTGCATAATATTGGATCATATTACCTTGTTCCAGAGCCAATAAATTTTAACATGTAGAAAAAACACTAACCATGGTAATTGAGTTGGGTTTTATTCCCAAGACAACCAAATATGGTTCATAGTTAAAATGTAGGGGAAGTCAAAAGGTATTAAAAAAATGTTTTCTATATAGTATGGTTTGACCTCAAATTGTGGGGTTTATCTCACATTAATTGCATTCCATTTAAAAAAGACTACTTCCCATAAAAAACATTACATTCAAATCAAATTGCATTGCATAACAATCGATCTACTTACCTTATTCTATGACCAATAAATATGAGCATGCATGGAGAGCATTGACCACAATGATTGAATTGAGTTTTATGCCTAAGACTACACACATTTCATTGAAGAATGTCAGGGATTAATGGGGAAAAAGAATATAGGATAACCAACAATGATTGCATTCCATATATCTACCTACCTTGTTCCAAATCCAATAAATCTACGCATTTAGGCATAACACTAACCATGGTGATTAAGTTGGGTTTTATGCCTTGGACATGCATTTCATTGAATAATGTCAAGGATTCATCAGGGGGGGGAATGATTTCATTCAAATTGAATAATGTGAAGGCTTCTATGGATGGAAAATCTTGGAATAACCAACAATAATTACTACACACATTTCATTGAAGAATGTCAAGGATTAATGGGGAAAAAGAATATGGGATAACCAACAATGATTGCATTCCATATATCTACCTACCTTGTTCCAAATCCAATAAATCTACGCATTTAGGCATAACACTAACCATGGTGACTAAGTTGGGTTTTATGCCTCGGACATGCATTTCATTGAAAAATGTCAAGGATTCATGGGGGGCGGGGGGGGGATGATTTCATTCAAATTGAATAATGTGAAGGATTCTAGGGATGGAAAATCCTAGAATAACCAACAATAATTTCATTCCATGACCCAACATCTTGTTTAGGCAATCTTTTGAATAATTAGTGTAAATAGGTTTGATTATGGTGTTGAAATATTTCATTTGGTTCATAGAAAGGCTCATGTCATTAAAAATATGAGGAAACTCACCCAATGACCATGGAAAAAGTAAATTCTACATTTCATTCCCAACAAGGCTTTCCTAATCCTACAGAAACTAGCAATTCATTACATTCCTCTTTTAGAAAAACATTGTCCAGAACAAAATTACATTCAAATCAATATTTTTATTATGTGATATTGGATATGTTGACCTTGTTCTAGAGACAATAAATTTGTACATACAAGAAAATAACTTACCATGTTAATTGAGTTAGATTTTATGCCCGAGAAAACTCCAAATGCATGACAAAGTACATCAATACATGGAATCTGTGAAGGCGTTGTAGAAGGTAGAGGATTTGGTGCATCTTTGTGATGATTCTCATTGTCAAAGGAAGGGTTTGGGTTGATTTTGTGAGTTTTTGGGACCTGCCAGCCATTAGCTCTTTTCCGTGCCCCAGGGGTCAAGGAAGGGGTAGGGGATAGAGGACATGTTTCTTGGAGGTGCCCCATTTGCTGACAAGAGTGACATCTAAAATCGATGTTCTCATAATAAACCATCTGTGTGTAAGGATATCCCTCAGTCCAATCAATAAGGATCCTATCCGGAATCCCTTGACTGAGGTCAATTTCAACACATATGCGGGAAAAAGTGATGAAGTCGTTCGATATCCGATCTAAGTCTACTTTGATAAATATACCCAACGTATTTCCCAGGGTAGATAAAAAATACGGAGTATAAAAATGTAGGGGTAGATAAATGCACAACCATAGACGCTGGGATCTTATACCTCTATTGTTGGGGGTTCGACGCACTGCTCCATAATGAAGGTAGAGACAAAAATCTCCATTGATCCCGTGTTGGCTCCTTTGCTCCAGTGCTTTAGATCAAAGCTGCGCCGACGGCTAGGGATTAGAACTTACCATGCCCTTAGTACCTTCTCAGCTCTTATCCAATACCAAATGGTTGGTTCCCACATTAGGGTTTCCCCTGATGTTTTTGTTGTTTCTACGTTGTCAGCCGCTAGCATGCTCGACAAGATAAGTTGTTTCTTCCCTCCTAGTGGTGCTGGAAGCTCAATAGAGGCTTCTTTTGTGGAGTCTGGATGCGTTTCCGTCTTGGGAGGCTTCTCTGTATGTTTTTGTTGTGCCTTTTCGATTGGGCTCTCCATAACCCTAATCTGGAGCGCACTCTATTCCAAATCTTCATTAGAATCACCCCATCATATACATATGACGTGAAAAAATCAACCCAAGTTAAAATTACATAGAAAACCCTAAAAGACCAAAATAAATATATGCAGGAAAGAAAATTCCCACCCAATGTCCATTTCACCCACGAGCCAATCAAAACCAAGCCTTCTCTCAGACATTTCTTTAATCATATCAAGCACTATTACATCCAGATCTCATGAAATTGTTAATAAGATCCCTAATAAAAAAAACATAAGAACTCACTTTTACAAGAATATATAGGACAAACTAATGGAGAAGCCTTAGATTTCTAGATTAGTAGCCTCACATTGCACTTCTAGATTTTCCCAAGCTCAAATATTTATCCTTACAATAAAATATCTACAAGAAATCATTCAAACTTGGTGGACAAGTCAATTTATAATTCTACATTTAACTCAATCTTCTACTTCCAAATGCATGACAAAGTCCATCAATACATGGAATCCATTGTGTGACACTATCACATAGCATTTTTATCCCCTATTCTATCTAGAAAATATCATGTGCGAGTGGTTATAAATTCATCAAGCCTTGTACTACAATACATGGAAGTGTTCACACAACTACACATCCAACTCTAGATTCCATATCCATATCAGGTAATTATTCTCAAATTTAATTTTGGATTATTGGTTGTTTTTTTTCTTAAGTTGATTTGTTTGAAAGAGTTTGCATTGACTAAGCCTTTAACCATTCTTTACCAAGGTACCCTATTTTATATCACTCTACTAACCCTAACCCTATTGCCAACACTAATCCTTGGAACCCTCTTACTAGACTAAGACCTTCTCCCACTCGACCTCAAAACTGTAAATTCACTAGTTGTTCATCCTCCAAACCAAACCAAGGATGTAACTTCTAATAAAGTCACACATTATGTGACATATTGTCATATATTAAAACATCATGTTGGATCAATCTTCTTAGACCCCCACCATATATCCCTCCCCTCCATCACATATAGAAATCATTACCCTACCCAACTAATCCATTTCTCCTTCTCTACATTCAAGACAATGCCATTCAATATCCTGACATCCTTTTCACAAATTCACTAGTTGTTCATCCTCTAAACCAAATCAAAGACGCCACTTCCCATAAAGTCACACATTCTGTGATAGATTGTCACGTCCTAAAACATTATGTTGGATCAATTTTTTTAGACACCCCCCCTAGAGCCCTCCCTTCCACCATTGCAACAATTTTGTATGAAATAATGATGGAGGGGAGGGCTCTAAGAGGGGTGTCTATATGCAACATTTTCGTATGTAGCTATATGCAAATATGAAACTATATGAAACTATATGCGACTAGGCAACTATATGCAACAATGCAACTTATCATGTTTTTTAGTGACTATATGCAACTTTATGCAACTATATGCAACTTATGCAACTATATGCAACTATGCAACTATATGAAAATATATGCAACTATGCAACTATATGCAACTTTATGCGACTTATCCAACTATATGCAACTATGCAACTATATGCAACTTTATGCAACGTATGCAACTATATGCAACTTTATGCAACTATATTGCAACTATATGCAACTATATTGCCACAATTTCGTATGCAACTATATGCAAATATGCAACTATATGCAACTAATTGTAACTAACTGCAACTATATGTAACTAACTGCAACTATATGCAGCTATGCAACTATGCAACTATATGCAACTATATGCAACTTATCCAACTATATCCAACTATGCAACTATATGCAACTATATTGCAACTATATGCAACTATATTGCAACAATTTCGTATGTAACTATATTGCAACAATTTCATATGTAGCTATATGAAAACATGCAACTATATGCAACTAACTGCAACTATGAAACTATATTAAACAATGCAACTTATCATGTTTTTTAATGTAAATATGAAACTATATGCAAATTTATGCAACCCTGAAACTTATGCAACTACATGAAAATAACTGCAACTATGAAACTATATGCAACAATGCAACTTGTGCAACTTATATATGCAACTATATGCAACTTTATTCAACAATGCAACCTATGCAACGATATGCAACTATTGAGTGATGATCAAGATATACTAATAGAGGTAAAGAGTGAGACGTGTTGTACTAGATCTATCGGTTCTAGCTCAACTAGGTGTTTTTGAGTAGTATGTATGTGTCTCAAGGTCTTGGAAATGCTATAGGGAAGAAGGCCATGCCTTAGGGGAAAAAGAAAGCTTTGAGTCATCTAAGAAATGATGTTAGTGCTCTCACAAGGTTTTGAGCATTAGCTATGGATCTTAAGGCCTTGATATGGCTGAGGGGGGAACCCAAGGCTTAGTCAAAGTACAAAGCTTCTAGGCATCCATGGCCAAACATGACACCTCAAACTAGCACACCTAATCTCTCAAGGTTTTATGCAACTTCTAGGGCTGAAATTTCATGAATGACACCTCAAACCACTATATATGACCTCTTGAGGGTATCTTTGGCATTCAAGTGGGAGTATGGGCATCAATAGGATATTTTGAGCACTGGGTATGGGTCTTGGGTTCTTGGACAAGATCGAGAGAGGAAACCCCCTCCTTCCATCCCATTGTCACCTTCACAGTCTTCCATATAGAAGACCACAACCCTTTCCTTTATAGTTTTTACAACTTCATCAAAACCATTACACTCTATGCATACAATGGATTGAATAACAACTCGACAATCTTGTAATATCTGTCTCAACCAACCCCAACATTATTACCAAATCGAAACTTTCCTCCATTCCCCACCAGCCATTAAAGGTGCTTTCCAAATATGTGAAATTCCAGGATCATGGATTTCCAAACTATTGATCCCCACTTGAACTCTTTGATGGGTCTCAAATCCAGTTCTCCACTGAGCATCGGGGGATATGCATATATATGCAACTTTAAGCAACTTATATTCAACTACACGCAACTTTATGCAACAATGCAACTTATGCAACTATATTGCAACAATTTCATATGCAACTATATGCAAATATGCAAATATGCAACTATGCAACTATATGCAACTATGCAACATTAAAATATATGCAACTATGCAACATGCAACTTATGCAACTTTATGGAACTTTATGAAAAAAGCAACGATAAATTATCTTCTTGTTTTAATGAGTGTAGGTAACACCAAATAGGTATCTGTCAGATCTATCTTCCTCGAGTGATGATCAAGATATACTAAGAGAGGTTGAAAGTGAGTCGTGTCGTACTAGATCTATCAGTTCTAGATAAACTAGGTTGGAAAAGGTAAGGAAAAGATTTTGTATACGCATGCAATTTTTTATTTCCAATCGAGGGTCGTGTAATTATGATGATGAGAGCATAGGTGGCATTGAGTTTCCCTTGAGGTATAAATATCTAGTGAAATGATGGGCACCTAATGAGCTACTTGAAGTGGACACAGATTTCTTCATTGGTGGGAGGATGTATCGCATTGCTCCTTCATCCTTACATGGATTGGGGTTATTTTCCATGGATGGCATAAAGGTCGGTTGTGGCACTGTAATTGAATTTATGGAGTATGCCGGACCATTATACAACTACAATCACTGGTTGATGTTTGTCCGATATATGAAAAGTATGTGGAGATATGGAGTTGCCACAAATTATATACAACTAATAGATAACAATCAAAATAAAGGGGCAACTATGTATATTGATGGAAGGCCAAAACCTATTGGAAACATTGCAGGATTTATAAATAGTACATGACCAGTGGAAACAACTAAGAAACCAAATTGCATATTTGAGGGACACGAAGTAAATCATATATTTGTATGTGTAACAAAAACAATAGTTTCAGGTGAATAGTTGTTGATCGATTACAACTTAAATTGAATAGATGGAGGAGGTGAGACTATGGGGGTAAATATCTTACATACCATTCAACTCAATCTTTGATCAATCATTATTACAATTTATCACTGCAATATTTCAATTTTTTACAGCATAAATGTTTTACAATTACTTTCATAACTCTTGTTGATTAATTTATTGTGTCAACATCTATCCAGGGTGACCATGAGATATCACAGGCTACATCTGTCCAGGGTGACCATGGAAAGGCACCCACTGTGCCTCAGCATGTAAATGTTAAATATAGTAACAACTTATGACTACAACGTCAACTAAATGTCAGAAATTTCATTATTTTTTTTTCTGATATTATTGCCATATTTCATTTTTTTAATGTTACAGGTGAATTTCATAACTTTTATTGATTGATTTATTGTGTCAAATTTTGTCCAGGGTGAACATGGTAGAAAATCACCTGCTACATCTGTCCACGGTGACTTTGGAAAGTCACCTGATGTGCCTCAGCAAGTAAATGTTAAATACAATAACAACTTATGACTACAACAACAAAATTTATGAAATTTTGTTATTTTTTTTTTTGATATTACTGCAATATTTCATTTTTTTAATGTTACAAGTGAATTTCATAACTTTATGGATTGATTTATTGTATCAAATTCTATCCAGGGTGATCGTGGTAGAAAATCACCCACTACATCTATCCAGGGTGACCATGGAAAGGCACCCACTGTGCCTCAGCAGGCAAATGTTAAATACAGTAACAACTTATGTCTACAACAACTAAATTTCTGAAATTTCATTATTTTTTTTCTGATATTACTCCAATATTTCATTTTTTAAATGTTACAGGTGAATTTCATAACTTTTTTTGATTGATTTATTGTGTCAACTTATGTACAGGGTGATCGTGTCTGAAAATCACCCGCTACATCTGTCCATGGTGACCGTGGAAAGGAACATGTTGTGCCTCAACAGATAAATGTTAAATACAGTAATAACTTATGACTACAATAACTAAATTTCTCAAATGTTAAAGTTCATCTCATTAGTTTTATTCATCAATGTATTGTGGCATGGTCAATGTGGGAAGGCTCCCACTAAGGATATTGATGAGGACAAAATATTTTTTTCCATTGACCCAATGACAACTGTAACGAAGGCCTTGAAGAAGGCTAACATAGAATATCTAGGTTTTCTTAGCAAAATACCCCTGACACAGGAGGACAGGGAAAGAATTGTAGAGCTACACAATACAGTAACTAATTTAGGGCTAAGTGGCATCTTCACATATTTTTATCATCTATGAAAATTTCATATCCATTTTTTTGTTTTATATTTTATATATGATCTGATAAAGTAAATTTTTGCCTTTGTAGGAGTTTTTAAACCCCATGCGCCCGGAACCTGCCGATCCTGAAACTACTATAGGTAGTAGTGATGGTCCAATGAAAAATAAATGTTGACATAGAAAAGTGCAAATGAGGATTTTTGAGCCTCCTGAGGTTCCCCTCGAATCCATTGATGAACACAATGATTTTGACCGGCATGACACATCGGAGCATGATGAGCTGGAGCCTGGGACTCCACATGACTCCAGAGAGGAACGTACTGTAGATGGAGAGGAAACTATTCTGCATGTAGAAGAACGAATTAAAAGCACCAGATCACCAGATGTCAACTTTCTGGTGGATGACACATCTGTTTCAATAAAGATTCAGAAGATTGCAGGTAATTGTTAATTAATTGATTTATTTTTTTCATGAAATTGAAATGGACATTTGTTGAGATTATTATAAATTAATGTATAAGACGTTTCTGCTGGAAACAATGTTTTCTATAGAAACTTAAATGACAAAGCATTGGAGTTTTTTAGCCCCACCATTCGCACAGGGTGGAATGGCCAAGATAGCAAAATGAAACATGATTTAATAGACCACATGGTAAACTTGTTTGGCAACACTTTCAACAAGAAGGTGGTTACAAAGTTAGCCGGCGAGAATTTAAAATATACCAGGGCCCAGTATAGGGAGAAATTGCAATTAGACCTCAAGCACGAGTGCCCTCCCATGGTTCTAGAGAAAGGGTGGAAGGCGCTAATAGAGGATGCAAGGTACAAGTTGTTTAAGTAAGGTACAACGCATGTCATATTATCAATGAAATATGATCATTTATGTTTTCCTTTCTTGTTTTAAGTAACAATTCTGATATCTAATTTTTTTCAAAAATTCCATATGTAGGCTACCAAACACCTCCAAAGCAACCAAGGCCGGAGTGGAAAACCACAACCAACATAAACTAGGCCAGGGCGGCTATGGAAAACTAAAATCCCGAATAGTAATATTTAAATGATTAACTGTGGTTAATATTTATTTAACAGTAGCAAACAAATATATGTTTTTCTTATTGGTATTTTTAATGGTGTTATGCATTGCAATTAAATATGTTCGACACTGCTACCACCGAGGAGGACCTAAATCTTGGTTACAAGAATGGCTTTAAAAGTGTGATTGAATATAGAAAAAGCTTGGGCCAGACTCCTATCTCCCCAGCCATGCAAGTAAATCAAATGAATAAGGAAACTGCAGTAGCATGATTGCAAAGTCTATTCATATTTTATTATATCACCCTTAACTAAGTATTTATGTTTGTTTTCAAGAAACAGTGCTACAACAGTAGTGAATCCAACGTTATTCAACAAACACTACATCATACAAGGGTGCACATGTCCAGTGATAGTGTAGAGCAGAGTACCCATTCTGGTATGTATGCTTCAGAATTAGAAATATTTACTGTGATTGTAGATACTTATTTGTTGACTTATACTTATATATTATCTTCTCAAAATTGAAGAGCATGTAGCTCAGGAGGGTGAAATGTGAGAGAAACCAAGTGGACAAAAAATTAACGCACCAACTGTCACAGCTACAGAGATAGGTAAAGAGCAATAGTGTAATGTTAATCAAAATAATGAATTAGTTATTTCAACATATGGATATGATCATTTTCGTTGTTTCAGTTCACGACCCTGAAAAGATGCCATCTAACCCTTCTCAGTGACGTACCAGAAGTATGGTACCTGAGCACACACAAACAATATAAGGACATGGAACACGAAATACAATGTCCCTGGATGATTATGATATCCCAATTGTCACTTTTATGAATGTAAAAAAAAAAAAATCAAAGAAAAATTAGATGTATAAATTCATGTCTTGTATTTGTATCTTTATCGATGTTTATATGTTCATATGTTTTGATGACTATCCTAGTTATGCATGAATGTCTGTATGTTTTCTATATAAAGAAAATCATTTGTTGTGTATGGGGAATTGAGAGCGATGTGAAGGGGGGGAGGGGCCATATGATCTTCCACCTTCACGTGGCTTGCCTTGTTCAGTAGAGAATAACCTATTCTCAAAACAAAGAGAAGCTCATTAAGGTATGTGACAACTTAATTTTTTTCTAAAGTATTTTACAAAACTAAATGCATGCTTATTTTCTTATTAATTATTTACGCATATAAAAAAAATTTCTTTTATGATTCATGCAGGTCTTGGTGATGGAAATGCATCTCATGGACAACTCTTATCAAGTTGTATGGGCTAATGGATTTGGTGAAAGGAAAATGAAAAGGTAATGGTTTTGACATGTTTTTAAAAGTAGCCTTTATACTAATAAAAGTTCACAATCCTCATGAATATGTAGATATTGATATATATGCCAAGTTCCATTTGGTGTTTTTATTGTCTAATTTATTTCTTATTGTCAAGTTATTTGTCAAATTTAATGTGTATATATTGCATATATGTCGAGATCCATGTGGTGTTTTTATTGTCTAATTTATTTGTCCAATTTAATGTGTAGGTGGTTGTACAGTACATCGAGTGTACACTCTTTACCTAGCTCAAATTTCAACTATAAATATAGAACCGTAAAGAGGTATTTTAAATATAATTTTGGTTTACTTGTGGTTTTTTTATAAAGAAGTATAACTATTTTAGAGAACCCCCATATACAAAGTCTTTATCCATATCCTCATTGTGGAAAATAAATTAGAAAAGATCCCTCATTTCATTCATTTCCATAATCCTAAACTTATTGCTATCCCTAGTCCAAATCCCAGTTCCTATTAAACAATGCATGAAGATAATCCCAATAATCTACACCCCTCCTCTCATCCCACATGTTAGTGCAAGTATTATAAGGTTCCAAAAAACACTACTACAAAATGCTTATTCTTATAATAATAATTCACATCCAAATCCTTGTACATAGATGAGAAATCCCTTGATGATCCTAGGGTACACCAATATTTGGACACTTCTCCCCAACAGAAAATAGTCCCTATTCCAAACTCTATTGAAAATGATCCCTCATTACTCATAATGACGAATGAAATTTATTCCCCTCTCTAAGTCTCCTTTTTACTCATAATTGTTATATCAAAGACCAACTTTCCACTATAATCCTTGACAATTGTAACCAAATTAATCGCATTTTACATCACTCCTCACCCCTCTCCTTATCATTGGGGATTTGTACCATAGGACGAAAATCATCTTCTCATTAATAAACATTGTGGAGTCACCCTTGTCATAGGGTTTTTTCAAGAGAATGTTGAATGCTATGTATCTCCCCTTGATTACTCTAATTTAGTCTTGAACATATCATATGAACAACAATGAAATGATTTATAAGATGTCCATTAAAATACCTATCAACTCTTTAAGGATAACAAAACCTATGAACTCATCTTTATTGCAATACCGTTTCCATGTAATGATGTGACCAGGACATCCTACGTAAATATCTTTATATCTTAGTTGTAACTCACATCCAACCATTTCATACGGTTTCACTTTCTCTCTTCCACACATTCCAAATGATAGCTTCTCATCCTTATACCCAATCAAAAACAATGAAATTCTTTATAATATGTTGATTACAATACTTATCAAAACTATAAAGATGTCAAAAACTATGAACTCGCCTCTTGCAATACCTCTTACTTATAATGTTAAGACCCAACAAAACATAATACATAAATACCTTTCTCTCTCACTTTTACATCGCATCAATCCATCTCATCTCATATGGTTTCACTATCCCTCTTCCAAAATCTCTAAATAACACATTCTCATCCTTCCACCTGGGTGCACTCTCACTCTGCTATTCTCAATCCAAATCCCAAACCTCCCCAATGATTTTTAACTCAATATTTTTTTTCTACCACACAAGAATTAACAAAATACATTTATGATATATTATACCTAGTTCCATAATTTCTTTCCCTTGTCCTCTCGCTGGCTACAACAATGAGGTAGCTGATCCAAAATCGAATCCAGAAGCCTGAGAGGGCTTGAAAAATGCTCAAAAATGAAAGTGCTCGGAATGCGACAAAACCAGTGCCATTACGTCCGTCTCGTCTTCCTGATTCTGGTGGTATATTTACTTTTTCAAATGGGCTCCGTATGGAGAAGATATTGCGTTCTGTCCGAAAATCCAAACAGGTAAAGAAAGGGATGACTGTACAGTTCGTACAGTCCACGTGGCATGCTGACTGTGCAGACCATATGGTCCATACAACTGACATGGAAATTCTATAAGGTGACACATGGCATCTCTAGGAAGCGACACATGTCAGGCAGATTTGGACGTACGTCAGACAACTGGACCAATCCAGAGGTGACACATGTCACCACTGTAAGGGTGACACATGGCGCGGATGATGTCAGCAGCTGATGTGGCAAGCTGACAGGGCAGACACACAAGCTAACAGGTGGTAGTACGACAGATGACATGGCAAGCACATGGGCTAATCGACAATCGCCATGTGGCAGATTTCTGTTGGGTGTTGAGGTGCCACGTGGCCCAGTCGTGGGTTGCCACGTGGCACCCTGTGGTTGGTTGTTGGTTTTGGTTTAAAAGTTATATGGTGTGCACAGGAGTTGAACCGACGACCTTCTGACCGGACAGTGGACTGGCAGGACCGGGCTAACCACTCGGGCGCCCGTTGGCTCTTGTCAACTATACAGGGAAGATTTTATTTGAATTGGTTTGAAGTTTATGTTGGTGGGAAAAAGGGTCGGGGCTTAGCCCTAGCCCTCGGTCCAACAAATAATATATATGACCACACCATGAAGTCGGGAGCCAACGCATGGGGGCGGTTGTAAAGGATAGGGCCTAGCCCTTGGACTTGCACCAACCATAATTGTTGCCATGTGACCCGGAGCTGACCCGACGGGAGTGCATGCGGTTATAACTGTTATAGCCATGGTTCCTTTGACCATGTGCCACGGGACCGGGAGCCAGCAGTTGGGCATGGTTACAACAGTTAGGCTCGTGGCCCTATATAAACTTCAACAGAACCAGGAGTTAGCGCGAAAAGGGGGGCTTGCGCACACCCCTTTGGGTTGGCGCTCGGCCACATGGCCCATATGACCCTGCCAAGGGGGCACGCACCAGACGAAGGGGGCTTAATGCCCGATTTTTGTTAAAAGTGGGTTTTTTTTATTTTTAATAAGCCTATTTTTAATGGATTTTCTCCATTTTTGGGGGATATTGGGCATTTTTGTAGCCCAAATTTTGGGAGGAAGTTGGAGATGAGAATCCAACTTCAAATCTATATAAACCAGGCCTGTTTGAGGCCAGGAGAGAGCATTCAGAGTAGAGTTATACTGAAGAGAAGCCAAGCTAAATCCATTTTGATGCAGAGAAGCTTTTGAGAAGGAGACACTGTTGGATCATTTCTGGGAGCTCCGGACGTCCGTTTTGCATGCCGTTTTCTTTGCAGGGTTCTAGAGACTTGGAAGAACATGACCATATCAGTATTGTATCCATTTGGCATTGTAGCAATGTATTTTTGATCTCTTGAATAGAAATAAAGAAGCCTCCCCACAGAGACAAAGGCCCGGAGACGTAGGCAAAGTTGTGTCAAACTCCGTTACCAATCTGTGTGTTATGGTTTGTTGTCTATTATTTCATTTCAGATCTACATATATGTATATGGCTGTCATAATTTCTCTTCTTTCCTCATTCTTTCACTAAGTTTACTCAAATGGTTAATTAACACATGCAAAATTAAAACTCAACCATAAGTCATTAAAAGATCCTACGGATTAGTAGCCCCTTGTTCTTCTATGCCTTCTCTTTTCCTTATCTTTCTATTAGTTGTCAAAATCAACATTTTATAACATTAAAAGGGTCTCATGTCTTAACACACTTTTATCAAGTTTAATGAAGCCTTGTTCCTATTGGGATTTGTTTTGGAATAGCTTAGACTTCCCAATATCAACTCTAGCTACTTCTTACCTGGCAGCACCCAATATTACCTAGTTCTCCCCTTGTCTTCTTCCTCTCCTAGTGTTCCATGCTCTCCTATATACTCTTCCTCTTTTCCTCATCCTTCAAATGCTTGGGGAAATTATTGCCTCTCCTCCTTAGCTCTTCTTCCTTAAACCCCTTTTTCTCCATTTGTTTTTGGTCATAATATCGATGGGTCCCTTATAGGTCATTATCTCAAGAAAGACCCTACTTGAGACAACCTCTACCTAGTTAGGATCAACTATCACTTCTTTGGTTAGTTTTCCAAGATGTCCCCCTTAATGGTCACATTCCATAGCTTGCAACTATGGAGCCCCTCCCAATGGTGACATCATATCTTCCTTTGATCCTCTCTCCTACACTATTACCATTGGTATTTTTCACCTCTACGCTTGCATTGAACTTAGGTTGATGCATGTCACCTCCTATGCTTGCATAAAATAGCCCATTGATGTATGCCACTTCTCATTCTTGCACTAAATCTAGGCTATCATGTGTTGTCTTTGTGCTTTTGATGACTCTATATTACTAGTTTCTGATGCCTATTATGCTCACACTCTCCAGATTATCGTATGTCACATGGGACTCATGCTATGTCCTTGACTAGTGTATGGCACCTTAATGACTACAAAAATCCTAGAACAATGAATGTCATTTGTTACGCTCACATTAACTCCAAGTTTCCATATGTTACATTTATTCTTGTGATAACCCTATATTAGAGTGTGTTTCCTCTCTCGCTAATTTTCATTCTTAGTCGGTTTATGTCAACTCACACCCTTTTCCAATGTCATGCCAGTGTCATCAAATTCTTTCTCTTGCCTGTGTTAGAACTACCTTAACCCCACAACCTCCCATCTTTACCTTTTCATATATCCTCCATCCTATCCATAAGAGATCATGTTGCTAATCCTACCTCACTTGTGGTAAGATTCCAACCTTTGTGATGTAGGTATCTATCTAAACATGTTCTTGCATTTCTCATTGCTCATTCTTGGAAATGAAAGTATGTATTAGTCTACCCCCTATATTGAACATATTCATGATGTACCAAAA
>JASDQU010243446.1:52648-62921 GCA_032191745.1 Picea mariana | reverse complement strand
TTGGTGTGTTCACTGCCTAGAAACATCATTCTCGTGTTCATTGTGATCAACATTCTAGAGCAAAGAATTTGCATGTTGATTTTTATGCTGTGTTGTGGATACACAGTCGCCATTTAAATTCGTTTTTCACTGGTGTGAGGGCATGTACATGTGTTGAGTGCTTATGTGCTCGTTGTGTTCGTTGATATGCAAGCAGTGTTCACCGGATCTGACTCTTTTATTCCCTGGGTTGCTATTGGCATTGTCCGGCGTGGAGTCTGCTGCTATCTACACAAGTGTTGTTGCTGCTATCTATGACGTATTTGAGTTCACTGCAATCTGCGCATTCACTGCAATATGAAGAGCTCTCAACTGTCGCTTTGAGTGATGTGTTCTTTCATCGATCCCTATTCACTACTGGAGTATGCATGTTGTGTTTGTTGTGTTCGTTGTTCACTGCTAGAACAGATGTGTTGTTACTTCAATCGATCCTTGGAGTGTTGCATGTGACTACTCAAGTGTTGCGTGAGATCCCGATTCATCTTTCACATGTAGATCGAGACTTCCCTTCACCTATTTTCTTGCATGTGATTGTTCCTGTTATTGCATATTGCATAGTTATATCTGCGCATCCAGAATTGGAGGTAAAAACCTTTTTTTTTAGACCTACTGCGCGTGGTGAAGCGTGTGTCTGCGTCAAATGTGTTGTTTGCATCCTCCTTGTCACCATGTACATCAACCTTTTTTCGTGGTGTCCATACTTTCTCCCATCTGATCGATGATCAATTTCTTGCACTTTAAGATCATTTCTCCGATTTCATCCATCATTAGATCTATGACAACTTTCTCCGCTTGTTCAAGAGTTTCATACTTGTCTTGTGAAAGTTATCTTCCATTTTAAATTCCTCAAAATCCACGAGTCCGTCAGAATTCTTATCCACATATTGAATGAAAAGGAGGCACACCAAAATTTCCAGATCGAAGAAAGGTATCTCTCAGTCCATTCACATAAGCATCTAAAAAGAGAAACCAGTCTGACCAAACCTGGAGATATTTCATCACTTTGTTCTTCAAATCTTTTGCAGTAATCCGACCAGTGATGTTTCGGTATAAGTCGTTTAATATTTTCATAATATATGGAAACGTCGCTTCAAAATTCATCCTAAATGCAGAAGAATTTTTCAGGGGAGTGCTACTATTGTGAACAATGTCAGAAACTAACACGAGCCTTGAAAATTTAGTTGGAATAAGAGTCTCCTTCAAAGTCAAAGGTTCTTTGTGTGAACAAGTGGGAAAATTGAAACTTTCCTCCATCTTGATTTTTCTCGTGATCTGTTTCAACTCTCTTCATAGCTGTTTAATTCTCCTTTTCTTACCCATGAGAATAGCAAGAAACTGTGAGCTTGTTGTTTAATTCCACAGAGCTAGAATCACCGGCAAAAGCAGTCAACAATTAAGAAGAGCACACAGATGCAGTGCCAAAATATTTTGAAGAAGATTTGAAGTTTCTTGAAAAATGTATTGAAAAGACACAACTTACTAAAGACTGCATGATCATTGAAGAAGAAGAAAACTGCATTACAGATACAGAAATTGAGTCAATTTATGGTTAAAACACAATGGATATTGGAGAACATGTTGAAATTGAAGAATTTTGTATGAAGTGGAGCTTTGAATAAATAAAATTCTATTATGAATTCATGTTGCAGCAAATTGATGATCAAAAGCTTAATGGTGAAAAGAAAACAACAGAAAATGGTATGTGGCAGCAGTTCACATACAAACAATTTTTCAAAAAAAAAGTTAAAAAGGACAAGCATGGACAATCTGAAATAATTTTCAGATTAATGACAAACACCAACAATAAGATTAAGCATAAGAAACTAAAACATGTAATTAAATATTTTTTCATATCACTCTTCTCTCTCATTTTATCACTTCAAAATTAAGAAATACTACTGGAGAATCGTGTAACAATTAGTTGAGTAGATGACTTCAAATTACACTCCAATTCAAATGAGGTTGCCACATCTTGATAAAAATGAGTGGTGACTACAATAATTCATTATATGTATAGAGTGGAGTTTACGCAACGAAAAAATTTCCATACTTCAACGAGAAAAGTCCATTAATATATTTAGTAAATTCATTATGCTTACCATTTTTTTTTAAACTCATAACCTTTTAGCGCTAGTGTCCAGTGAAAACTCTCACAAAAATCAAGGGAGATAAAAATTTATACTGTCTATATCCATTAGATAGATCATAAATTAAATGACAGAAAAAAATTTCGTAGAAAACAATGAACATATAAATTAAAATCCAATGATGTAATGTACCCTAGCCTCCAAATCTGAGGCATGCCATCGAAAACTTTCATATGCATAAAATATCATACTTAATACATTAAAAAAAAACATCTACTTTATGCTAACATACACAAAATTATGTGGAAAAAATACAGTAAATAAACACAAGTGTAACATACAACATGTAATTAAACATATATAAAAAGTAATTATATGTTTAAGAAGGCCACCTATTGCATGCAAACCTTCCATGAACCTCACAGAATTAGACCACGATGCTCCAAGCTATTAGGAGTGGGTCAACCCCAAGATGAGACTAAACTCCACCCAGAGTAAAGGGTATCCTAGGCTAGGTTGAGGTTACAAAGTCTCCAGGAAAGATTATGTCCCCATGAGTCCACTCATGTCCACAAATTATAGTCCCTCATTCCCTACATGCCTGTCCCACCCTAGGGAGTGTGCCTCTTCTCTGCTCAACAGTCCTTCTACTGCCCCACTCCCCTTCTAGGGATTCAACAACATGCCACATAGAAAGTATTAGATCACTACAAATTCCAGGAGGCTCCCTCTAGGAAAATCACTTCTCCAAAAACCTCTCTCACCTAGAGAGATTTGATCATATGCCTAAGAACCCGGTTCTTTAGTCTAGATCCTAGGGAAATCTAATCTAGGTAATCACAGCAACAAAAATCAGGTATGGGTTCTAATAATAACATCAACCCATGTCAGTCCAGAGAGAAACATGGGAAACAACAACAAAATGGATAGGATACAATCTGGCTCAGGCACAATACAAATTTTTTATGCTTCACAGGAAAAGTATGGGTTAGCTTCATGGGGTTACAGGTTACATAGCTTGCAAAGGTAAAATGATGGAGTAAGTGGTAGATGCATGAAAAATGATCAGTGCCTGAGTGCTTGTGTGAATGGGGAGAATGGAAAGAATGGTTGAGCGAAGCCCCGCAAAACATTAATTTCCCACATAAAACTACATGTCCCAAATCAGACACTTATCCTCATGAAGCTTCATGAGTTCCATTTCTCATTCATTCCCCTTCCCACGGGAACTTAAGACAACATGAGTTATTTTCCTAACCTTAGTCTTTTAAGGAAAATATATTATAATATTCGCTTGGGGTTAAGCCCTCAAGCGTATCCCTTTTTCCTAGCCTCTTAGCCCCTTCCCTTTCCCTACCTAGTGGAGCTTAGTCCCCCATAAATATTTTTTCGTGGTCAGTCTACATGCAACAATGTATTTTATATTAATGATATGCATGATTACATATACAAAAATAGGCTCACTAGCCTTCAACATCACATAAGCCACCTAGATTATAAACACTTGGCTCATCATCCTATAAACATAATTACAATTTAGAAGGGGCTCAGTATTGGGGTATTACAATCCCCTCCCCTTATCTATGCACTATCCTCTGTGCATCATATTTACATATTACAACAAGATTTTCAAAAAAATTCAAAAATATGCAGATATTCTACCCGCATGGATTCTTCATGCTCCTAGGTGGAATCCTTAGGATCATACTAGGTCCATTGGACCTTTACAATCTCAATGGATTGATTATGGAGATGCTTTATTTTCTGGTCCAGAATGTGTATAGGGTGCACTTGAAAAGCGCCTTCTTGCTCCACCTGAATCACATTCCAATCAATAACATGATTAACATCATGTATATATTTCTTGAGAAATGATGCATGTAATACATTATGAATGGTCATAGATGCAGGTAATGCAAGCATATAAGCTACATGCCCAATCCCTTCTAGGATTTCAAATGGCCCACAGTAACGAGCTGCCAATTTGGAACAATTCCCCAACTTCAAGGAACTTTTATTGGCCTTCACTTTCATGAACACATGATCACCAATATAGAATTCTCTGTGAATTCTTCCCTTATCAGTGTAGATTTTATGCCTGTCTTGAGTAGCCTTCAAATTCTTCTTTATTTTTGACATCTTCTCTTCCATTTCCCTGTGCAACTCTGGCCCAATCACTACTCTATCAGTTGGATTGTCCCAGCTTATTGGTGTGTTTCACTTTCTTCCATAAAGTGCATCAAATGGGATCATATTTAGAGATTCTTGGTACCCATTGTTGTAGGAAAATTCTACCAAGTGTAGATAGTCTTCCCATTTAGATAGTTTTTCCATCACGTACATCCTTAGCATATCATCTATCACTTCGTTCACCCTTCTATTTTTCCCATCAGACTCGGGATGACAAGTTCTGCTGAATTTCAGATTTGTTTTGAACCCTTTGAATAATCCCCTCCATAACTTTGAGGTAAACTTTGGGTCTCTATCCAACACAATTGTCTTGGGTATGCCATGCAATCATGCTATTTCCCTCATATAAATATCAACATTGGTTTCCTTGTGAATAATCTTCATTGGAATGAAATGGGAAACTTTAGTAAGGTTGTCCACCACCACCATGATAGAATCATGTTGCTTTCTTGTTCTGGGAAATTTGGTGATGAAATACATTGAAACCACTTCTCACTTCCACTCAAGAATGGGAAATGGTTGTAGCAACCCAACTAGGTGTCTATGTTCATCCCTGACCTTTTGACACTCCAAACATTTAGCAATGTACTCAATAATTTCTTTCTTCATGCCTGGCCAATAGTATTGGCTCTTGACGGCTGCAATAGTTTTCTGATATCGTGGGTGTCCAAGATAAGGTACATTATGCATATTTTTCAAGATCATACTCCTCAATTCATGAGAATTGGGTACATAAATTATGTTCATGTACAAGAGAATTTCATCATTTCCCACTTTATAATCTTCAACTTTCTACTGCATTTTACCTTGTTGTAATTTTCTTACTATCTCCATGTACTGCAATTTTGCTTTTGCACCCTCAAAAATTCTACCTTTAAGATCATTTTGATACATGCTAATGGTTGTAGAATACAATTCATACACTCTCCTGCTAAGTGAATCAACCACTTTGTTCTCTTTTCCTTTGATGTGCTTGATATCAAAGTCATATCAACAGAGGAATTCCAACCATATGCTTTGCCTGACATTTAAAGTTGGTTGATCAAAAAAATATTTCAGACCATTATGGTCTATCCTCATCTCAAATATTTTTCCCATGAGGTAGTTCCTCCACTTCTTCAAGGCATGTAATATGGCTTCCAACTCTAAATCATGAGTGGCATAGAGACTTTCATGCTTTTTCAATTTTACGGATTCAAAAAATATCACAAATCCATTCTGACTAAGGTCTCCACCAAGTCCTTCTTTGCATGCATATGTGAAAACCAAAAAATATTCATTCATATCTGTAATTCTTAGAATTGGAGCACTAGTTAACAAATTCTTCAATTGTTGGAAGTTCCTTTCACATTTTGTTGTCCATTAAAACTTCACCCCTTTACTTTGCAAGGAAGTGATCAGGTGAGCAATCCTAGAAAACCCTGCAATGAATCTTATATAGTAGCCAGCTAGACCCATGAAGTATTTGACTTCTATCACATTCCTAGGTGTTATCCACCCTTTTATAGCTTCAATATTTTTGGGTTCCAATGTTATTCGTTCTTTGAATATGATATGCCCTAAATAGTGAATTTGGTTCTGATGAAATGAGCACTTGTTTAATTTGGAATATAGTTGGTGCTCTCTTAACGCTTGTAACACCATCCTCAAGTGATTCTCATGTTCTTCTTCCAACTTGGAATATACAAGGATGTCATCCAAAAAGACAATGAAAACTTGTCTAAGTATTCACGAAAAACACCATTCATTAAGCACATGAAAACGACTGGTGCATTTGATAACCCAAATGATACCACTTTGAACTCATAATGACCATACCTTGTTTTGAATGCAGTCTTTCTGATTTATTTATCTTTGATACTTACTTGATGGTAACCAGATATGAGATCAATATTCAAAAATATTTTTCCCTCTCTCAATTGATCGAAGAGGTCATCTATCCTTGGCAATGGATATGCGTTCTTTATAGTTACTTTGTTTAACTTTATGAAATCAATACAAAAACTCAATGTCCCATCCTTCTTATTCTTCTCTATTAATATGATCTCCTTTACAACCCTAACATTGAATGGGTGTCTTCCTTGGCCTTTTTCCATCTGTCTCAGTCATTTTGGGTTCTCTAGGGGTTTGTTGTCCCCGAGAACTGTTTCTGAAGAAGGGTGGCTTGTTCCCCTTCTTCCTCTGCTCCATCTTGAATTTCTTATTGTCTTCCCAAGCTCTTTGGAAAGTAGGCTTTCCCTTATGTTGATCGTATAAGAACATGGATATTCTTATGGTTTCCTCCAAATTTTTAGGATCATCATACTAAATTTTATCACTGATGAAAGATGGCAACCCACTCAGATACGTCTGAATCTTAACAGTCTCATCCTTGATGAATGAGACATACTTCAACAGTTCTAAAAATATCCTTTCATAATCATCAATGGTCATGCTTCCTAATTTGAGTTCAAAAAACTATTTCATATTTTTGTCATAATATCTCTTGGTTAAGTATTTCTTCTCAAAATGATTCTTGAATTCCTTCCAAGTCACATTCTTATCTCAGATGTGTTTCACTTGCATAAGTTGATCCCAACACATGGATGCCTTTCCTTTAAGTTGGTAAATAGAAATTCTTCCTTCCACATTAGAATAATAATTATGCAATTGGAAGTACTTTCTCATGCCCAACATCCATGTCTCGACATCTTCATATTTATTATACTCTCCATCAAAAGTAAGAGGTTTGATCTTGTTCATTTATCCTTTCAATTCATCCACCCCAGACCTCTTATGCTTCTTGGCAGGGGATGGCCTTGATCTGTTGTGCACTCTCCTATTGGAATTTCCTTGGGAGTGATGGTGATGTCTTCTACCACTCTTGGATCTTCCTTTCTCCCCAGGGGTCCTATGGCTTCCTGATTTGCTGGAGCCACTCTCCTTATCCAACTTATTTTCAATTTTTTCTAGGCTCTTCATCAACTTCATATTGAATTCTTTCATCCACTCTTTTGATTTCATAAGCCTTTCATTATCGTCCCTGTGACTCTGGACATCTTTTTGCAAATTTCTAATGGTCTCTACCATATTCATGTTATCATCCTTTCCTTCTCCATGTCCATTTGAGTTTGTTCCTTTCATACCCAAATGAACATTCATTCCTCATATTTCATCTTCCTATCTGTAAGCCCCCTATGTATCATCCATATCTCTCTACTTTGTGTTTATCTAATTTGATCAATTTGTTGTTAATTATGCAAAATGTGCAACCAAAAGAACATTGTCAGGTTAATTGACTTAACAATTTCAAGAAAAATATGAACCATTTTGGTTCAATAATATATCATACTTCTTTCTACTTATTTTCTAAGTAGTTTTCTAATCAGTTCCCCTTTCTGGGTGAACATCTATGTTGTGATGTCCAATACCTTTGCAATGAATTCTTCCTTTCTCAATTATGAGCTTTGAGAAAAGAGTTATTGACGCAGGACCTCTCGTCCTAAAACCTTTTTATGCAATCTTCTGTTATAACTGCATTGTAACCCCCAAAATCGGGGTGCCAAGGATCATATTATAATCTCATATTCGATCACTAACATGATCAAATATCCCCATAACCACATTTTTAATACATAGGCACTAAACTTTGTGAAACTCATATGCCCGAGAGATATGAATCGACTCTATTCCTTGTCTCCTGATAACTAGTGTAGATCACACCGATGTGGAGATCTACGATCATGAACAATTCTGGGGTCCCAACTAGCATGACATTTATCTCCATCATTGATTTCTACAATTGAAGATGCATGTTGGTATTGGAATCAATGTGCGTCATCAATATTTTGGTGGTTTCCGATCGACAATCGATGTGGATTGTGGAACCAAAATCTGTGTGGATGTTAACTCACCCTTTGAATCCTGCAATGACTCCTCGTCGTTGATATTCCTTCACTGATATCCAATCGTCATGATTTAATAGGATGTTGATCCAACGGTCCCCAATCTATGTTTATATCTACGGTCAACAAGATCTCCATGACTTTGGGCTTCGGGAGTTTTGAGGCTCCATCTTACACTACCTCTCGAATTGTCAAATTGGAAAACTCCCAAACAAAAAATCAATGGATCTCACCTTATCATTAACCAGCAACCATGATCAACTCTGGGAATCTGGACTTCAGATCCTTCCAACAAACCTCTCCACAAATCTCCCAGAGTGTCGACTTACCAGAGATCCTCTCTCTTTCCTCCACGTATCATCTCTCGATCAACGGTCAAGATTAACTTTGGTCTTTGGGAGTTCTCGACTCAAAGAAACCTGCAACTCAATTCCTCTGAAGTACCAAGTCTACGGACCTTGTGATCTAGCACCATGTGTCCACTGTAATCAATGGCTGATATGGACTTCGGCCTTCAGGCCTTCGGGAGTCCTTGACCCCAACTTCTTGTGCCTTAAACCCTCTAGAGTGACAAGTCTTGGGACTATGGTATATACTGCCATGTGTCCTCTTCCAATCAATGGTGAGGATTTACTCCTCTCTTAGAAGATTCACAAATTTGACCTTCATCACACTTCATTCCTACCAAACACCGAATTGGTGAATACAGTGATCTCCTTTGCTTAGTTGTCAAACAATTAATGTAGTGACACATGGACCCACCGATAAGTGACACTTGTCAAGTCCATTTGGTACTAAGGGCCTATAAATGGTACAAAACAAAGTGAAACGTGGCATGCTTAGAGTAGGTTCACGTCACCCTAGGTGACGTCATTATGCCACGCCAATACGGTGCTTTTCAACTTCGAGACTTTAGAACTCCACGACTTCCGAGATCCAAAAGTTCTTCCTTCACCATCCATTATTTCCTCCAAACGCCGAATTCCCAAACCTCTTAATTTTTCCGGATTCCACATAGTATTGTTGTCATCATATAATATGGTGATACATGGACCCCATGTGTTAGACTTCTATTGGTCCAACAAGGTCATCAAAAATACAATTCTGAATGACATGTGGCATGACTAGGGGAGGTCCATGTCATCCCTGGTGATGTCATCAGACCACGTCAGTCCGATGCTTCACGACTTTAGGACTTCGAGACACTGGGACTCCGGGACTTCAGGAGACTTCTCTACACTACAATATAAATCCCCCAAACACCGAATTCTCGAATAGGATGATCTGCAGACACGTGTACTCAAGAACAAATGGTCCAGATGAGTTCCAGACTTAGGGAATTCTAGAGGAAGTTCATTCTGCATGCACTTCAACCAATTTCCCTAAACACCGAACCAATTGGGAAATCCAACAATCCTCCTTCTCTCGAATTATATATGATTCAGAGTCACTTTGGGACTTTGAATCTTCGCTCTTTGACCCCTTTCTTGACAAAAATTTAAAACTCATTGAAGTAACGAAGTCTAAAGTACACGAGGGTTAATTGTCATGCACCTTTTTCTAAATTTGACGCTTGGGAAGGGTCTGCGTCCCCCAACGTAGATCATATGGCTCAAATTCAATATTTTGTTACAATACCATGATCATTGTGATAACTACTCCACCACTTCTCTTGAGCTTTCCATTACCATGCAGGAGCTTTCTCAACACCCCCCTAGCACTCTGTACCTCAAATCCTTGTGAAATTTTTACTTAAATTCCTCAAACACGACCCATCCAGGTTCAGTGTTGAAATCGTTATCTGATACCAATTTTTAACATACCCCGACCTACAAATCCAAGGCATGCCACCAAAACATTTCATATGCCAAAATTATCATACTTAATACATTAAAAATAAACATCTACTTTATGTTAACATACATAGAATTATGTGGAAAACATACAATAAATAAACACAAGTGTAACATACAACATGTAATTAAACATATATAAAAAGTAATTATTTTTTTAATAAGGCCACCAAATTCGTGAAAACCTTCCACGAACCTCCCAACCTTAGCCCACGCTGCT
>JASDQU010243446.1:11010-23499 GCA_032191745.1 Picea mariana | reverse complement strand
TTGGAAAGGTATTGTAGAGGAGATTCATTTTAGGTGAAATATCAAATGAAATTCTTTATTTAAAACATTTTTTTCCCAAAAAAAAATCATTTAGGGCCTCAAAGTGGCCCCGAAAGTTAAAACCTGCTAAAAATAGTAAATTACCAAAATTGCTAGAAAATTGTTTTGAGCCATTTGGAAAAGGTGGGTGGCCACCGATATCCACCTGTATCAATCCTATCTCCTTAGGAAGTAATGGTCTCCATTGCGTTGAGTGCCTAGGGGAGTGGGAAAAGCATTTGTTGAATCTGCATCTTGGTGAGTTGCTTGCCTTGCTGGAGAAGTTGTGCTGCTTAGCTTGTTGAAGGTTGTCACGAACATGTGGCTGGAAGGGTTGGATATTTTTTACCAGTCTGGTTATAAGAGATTCCTGTGTGCAGAAGGAATCTTTACACTTTGTTGCAATCTTTTTGACCTGCTTCTATTGGATAGAAGGTGCTTGGGCCGAGGCTGTAGTGGTTGTAGTATCCTTTTGTTCCCCTTTTGAACATATTGTGAAGAAGCTGAATTTTGGAGTATCAGATACTAACTTTCGACATTTTTTAGGTGGAACAGTAGTCAGAACTACCTCTGGTATTCTGTAGAGATGACCCCCTAGAGAAACAATGAAACTGCGGGGTCGAGAATCATAAACAACATGGCATCTCCACATATATGGTTTTCCCAAGAGAACATCACAGAAATCCAGTGGGGAAACATCACATAATACCTCATCCTTTAAGGGTTGGATGTCGTATGAAAATCAACACTGTTGGTTGACACGAAGATCTCGTCCTTGGCAAAGCCACCCAATGTTGTATAGATGCGGGTGTGGTGTTGTCGACAATCCCAACTGTTTGACGACCTCTGCTGAGATGAGGTTCTGTTGGCTTCTGCTATCAACAATAAAATGTAGTGGGGTCCCCTTCACCCACATCTATGAATGAAAAAGGTTTCCCCCCTCTTCAGGATCTGCTGGTTCTTCTGGTTGAATTGTTGCGGTTGCGACAATAGTAATGGGGTCTGCATCGATGATCTGTCTTTTACCATTATTTTCAATCAAATTTTGAATCAGGGTTCGACTCCTTGTCTTTGATCTTAGCCACCAATGATTGTTTTGAGAAACATTCATCGGTGTTGTGCTAGGGGATTTTGTGGAAATCGCCCCATTTTCTGGTGTCCTTCTTTGTCTTCCCATGACCCTTGTTTTCATGTGGCTTGGACTGGTTTTCGAAAGACTGTTTGCTAGGGCCATCTTTTTCATACTTTGGTTGTTGTGGATTTGCAGACCCAAACTCCCATTTATTCTAGTGCTTAAATTTTTGCTCAATTTTAACAACATATCGATAAGCAGCACTGAGTGATGAGATGTCCAAAAAATCCATTTCAGTTTGGATGTATCTGTGTACAGCCCCACTGTATTTCAGAACCAAATGTCATTCAGAGTCTTTGATACCCAGCATAGTGCGCAAGGTATGGAAGGTATTGGTGAAGTCCGGAACTGCTTGGCCCCTCTCTTTCCACAGTGTGGTCCATCTCATGTACTAGTCCTCATAGTTACCAACACGGTAATACTATTTTTTTACTGCATCCACAAAAATATCCCAAGTGGGCTCGACCCCATATATTCTAGACTCCTTTGTGGAAATTTTCTCCTAGTAAGTTTCCCACCAATGTTTGACATGGGGGAGAGCCTTAAGGAGCGTGGAGATGATATTTTCTCTGTCGAAAAAATTGTGAACGAAGAAATAACCTTCTAACAGATTTAACCATTCATCTAGGGCATCCACATCTAACTGACCTTCAAATATAGGAATATCAAAATTGACTTGTACCTTAAAAGGTGAGGTGCCTCCAAAGTGGTCACTTGATGAAGATGCATCTAATTCTATCAGNGAGGTGCCTCCAAAGTGGTCGCTTGATGAAGATGCTCCTGATGCTATCGGTAGGCGTTGAAGGATGTGGGAAAAATTCTCCATCATTTCGTCCCTCTGTCGCGTGAGAGCTTGCTCAAGCAACAAACTGATAGGATCGTCTGCTCCGTCATTTTTCTTTTCTTCCGCCATTGAGGGTTTCTTGGGTGTGCGAGAGCGATTGTCTTCAAGAGAGACAAGCTCGAGACCCAAATTTCTATACTCAGACCTCGTCAGGGACATGCACTAAAAAACGATCAAGAGCAGCCTGCTCTGATACCACTGATCCGGATTATTTTCGGCACGAAATGAGAGCGGAGATATAATAAAGAAATGCACAGAGATATCGCATATATCCAGTAATATAACTAAAATATATCAGATATGCAACCATAAACACAGAGATACAGTAATACACGATTTCTATTAATGAAAGAAATGTACAGAGACTGTAAAAATACAGAGTGAAAGACTCGCTAGAATGGTGGTAGCTTATCTCTGAGAAGAGATGTGACGGCTACTCGCATTCGCAAGAAGATCATTACAATGAGGCTCGGAAGGCCTTTTTACAATAGACGGGAATGCCAAAATTCCTAGACATCCAAAAACCTAACCCTAGGAGATGAATCGCCAAAAGTCATGTGGGCTCCGTTTGGGTAAGTTGGTGCATCAACTTCCCGGGGTCGTAACTTTTGCATACGATCTCCGTTTTAGGCGTGTGATAGCTCGTTGGAAAGGTATTGTCGAGGAGATTCATTTTGGGGGGTAAATTATGCCTTTGGCTATCATTGAGAACCTCTATATCGAAAAAACTTCATTTAGGCCCTCAAAATGGCCCCGGAAGTGAAAACCTGCTAAAAATAGTAAATTGCCAAAATGGCCAGAAAACTGTTTTGAGCCATTTGGAAAAGGTGGGTGGCCCCCGATATCCACCTGGATCAAGATGATTTTAAAGGGATGTTAGTGTCCACTTGTATTGTTTATGTCTTGGTATAGGGGTCTAGTAATCCAAGGGAAGTAATCTGTCCATAGAAGAAACATTTTGTAACACTTTCCATATTGTGATTGCATAAGACATGAATGGGTTACAAAGAAGGGAGAAATCAATAGTGCATTCCATGGACAATAGAATAAAGACAACTTCAGAATTCACAGTTTAAACTTGGAAAATTCTTCAACAAGCCAAGGGGATGCTAGCGGAAAAAAAAAAAACATGCCTTCCTTTTAGGAGTATATAACATTGAGTGAATAGATTTGTACAACATTTCCCTTTAAAATATTTTACACTCTCTTTTACAGAAGTTGGCCCAAGGATTTAGACGAGGATTATTTTAAAGGAAGATGAGCATGAAGAACGACAGGAGGAGCATGCATATAGCCATGCAGAGGAGGCATGCATAGAGAAAGACCGAAAAACAACCTATGATACACCATCAAAACTAACCAATGAGGTCAATGACACTAGTGTGCTAGATGGAGAAGATGAGGTTACAACATCTTGTCCCATGTATGATGACTATGAGAAGATGTTCCAATCAGCTAATGTTAAGGATTCAACATCTCTCCCTATATATGATGTTGATGATGAGGATGGTTCAAGTGAGACTATAGCACCTCATCCTATTTATGATAGGTATGATGATGTAGGCATGATTGTACCAGAATGTGACACAAATTGGGAGCTATGTGTGGAGGATGACAACAAAGGGTCTGATTCAATGGATGAGAGCATATCAGAAAATTTTTATGAGGAAGGTAGTCCACATTACATGGCATCACCTAAAGATTCAATTGATCCCTTGTGTGAAAACCCACACCATGTTGACGAAATAACATTACATGATTTGGAGAACCGATTACCAATCACAAAGGAATAAATTTTGCAGGTGTTGATGAGGATAGATGGTTCTCATAAATTTATTGAAGACCTTATGTGGAAAACCCGGATGGAGGAGAGGCAAAAGGAAATTGTAGATGGAGTCACTAGTACCCAATTGTGCATCATAAAAGAGACACTAGAGTAGATAAAATCTGATTACTTGCAATTGTTCACATATAAGGAACTTGTTCTTAAGTTTTTTGAAGACAAGGAAAGGGAGATTGAGGATCTTTGTTACCATATTAGTTTAGCATGCTCTTCATAGTTGACAACAAAAAAAACTCCATCATCTTTGGCTACAGTGACACATGAGGTCATGAGTGGCACTCATGATCTAAAGGAGGAGCCTCTTGTGATGATTATGCACGAGGAGCATTCAGAGTTGCAGATGTTTGATGAGAGGTTTGACACAAAGGGCTTTGGCTATGCACCTATTTTTCATTCAGGGATCATGAGTCATTCCTTTTTTCTCAAGGCTTAGCTACAAGGAGGTAGTTGAGAAAATTACTTAAGGATCATCCAGTACAGAAGTATATGCACTAGTTGATTGGGGGATTGAATATAGGATATTTGTGGATACATCACTCTGAGATCTAGTTTCAGTTGATACAGTGGCACATATAGGATACAGGGTGGTACATGATGATACAATGGTATGCAGTAGTATAAAACAATATGCAGTGGTGTATGGTGGTGTAAAATGGGTTTTTGGGATGTTTCCCTTAGGAAGACCTTCAGATTGAGACCTCACACATATCATTTATTTTGGTTCACCCAAGATCAATGAGTGGATAGACAAGCTTCATGGAGAGGAATATTCCTTGGATATTGATCTTCGATTGGGATATCATTAGAGAAGGGACAGAGAGTAGGATACCTGTAGGATTGGTCTCGGATGTTACCTTGATTTCTTGGTCATGCCATTGGGGTTGGCCAATGCACCTGACACGTTCTAGTCTTACAAGTAGTGGTCGTGACATATAGTGCTACTTTCTGATGTCAACGGTATATTGAGCAAGACATGGAGGGTTCACATGATTCAATGGGGTGAGGTAGGCAGGATTATAGCCATGGTAGAGTTCTTTCATTTGGGCTATGTGTTCGGAGAAAATGAGGATATCTAGATTGTAGTAGATCAGTTCACAAATATTTTAGCTAACATAGTGGTGGATGGAATTATCCACTACAGAGGTCGTGTTAGCACATAGAATTGTAGGGGTCAAAAAGAGTCACTTTGGTTTAGTTTATAGGTCATAGGTTTTGAGTCTTTAGGTTGTGGTCATAAGCTTAGGTTTTGTTTAAAATAAGTGGAGTTATGTATAGCCTTGGTCTAGAGTCTTCGGGTTATGTAATTGTTCATCATGATAAGGTAAATAAACCCGTATGGGTCACACCTTTAATTTTTATATCATTACCTTGACTTGTCACACCTCCTGCTTCTACAAAAGTTTCTCCTTATCACCATCCATCCGTTTGAATGTCAAATCAGAGTCACTTGTATCTGTTTCCAACTCACTAGAAGAGTTTGCAACATACTCTAAGTACCTCATGCATTCATTTATCATCATTGCAATTAAAGGATCGCGTCAAAGGGGATTTTATTGTTTTCAGAGCCTACATTTAACCACTTCTTCAAGGATTATGTCATAAGATCTACTAACAGTTTCCTCGAAGTGTGCAAACTTTGTTTGAGCTTGGCATTGTAAATTTCCACTACCAACTAGTTGAAGAGGAGAGTTGGAGGTTGGATAGCTTGCAGAAATCTCTGTTCAAATTCACAGACTTCAGCATCAATCTCAAGTTCACCAAGTACTCCATGAGAGTTTTCATGTTGTTTAAGGGTTGAGAGAGGGGTTTTTGTTGGTGTATCTACTGACATTGCAAACCCTCTATTTCCATAATTGGTTGAAACCCTCATTTTCTGCATCATTTTGAAGTGTAATCTTAATCCATTGAAGGATACCTCTATCAAACCTGAAGTGTATGGTAAAATTTCTTGTTTCGTTCATTTTACAACATTTTTGGTGATGGTTATGTTTTGTAAGCCATGATTATCAGTTTGGGTGCTTTCATTTAATCAAGATTATTAATATTATGAATTTTACAACATTTTTGGACACCTGATACAGTTTTGGGATGTTAAATATTTTGGAAAAAATGAAAAAGGCTGCTACAAGAAAGTTCGCAGCACTTGGCGCTGCGAACTAATAATTAATGACAATTTGTAAGAAATTAGCACACAGTAGAAGATTGTGTTTCTCATAACTTTTGAATGCAAATCTGGGTTCCTCTAAAATTTGGTACGGAGGAAAAACATGATGTTTTTTATTTTCTGAAAAAAAAATAGCTCGACTCAGTTCGTATTTTGGAAGAAAATACAAAATCGTCACCTATAGGAAAGTTCGCAGTGCATGTTGTCATAGGCGTTGTGAACTCTAACAATCTGACAAATTCGAGCTATGGGAAGGTTGCCAGCTATCATGGAAGGTTCAAATGGTCTCCTAGGATTTAGTTGGACATGAGGGACATGTGTTCCATCTCCAGATCAAGCAGCATGACCTGTTTCAAAAAGCATTTATATCAATAGACAAGATCCAAAAAAACAGGAATTTGTTAGGTTTTTTGTTGGAATCTTTTGTAACAAGACTCCTAAATGGAGGAGGATCCTATGTAGCTCCTTGGTTTCGACCTCCTTAGGGTATATAGAGATCATTCACTATATATGACAGTGGATTTTGATAAGGAAAGGGTTGGATTCATGAGCCAAGAGAGGAGAGAGATGGAGAAGCAGTTTTAGTTGCTCACTTGTAAGCATGAGAGAGATGGAGAAGCAGTTTTAGTTTCTCATTTGTAAGCCTAAGGACTTGTTTGTAATGACATTTTCTTCCATTAAATATTCATGAGAGTTGTTATCAGATTGTCTTCTGTGTTTTTTCCATTTATTTTTATATTCTTGCTTGAATATATTGCAGGTTTTGAGGATCATAGCTGCCATTGATGGATGGATTCGTGAACAGCAAAGGATATGTTGTAGCTTCTCATTAAATCATTGTTTATTGTCAAAAGAAATATTTATCTATTTGCAGAAAGGATCTTTGTATAATGGATGTTCTCCCTTTTGTCATATTCACCATGCTTCTACTCATCATTCTATATCCCTTTTGTCTAATATACATTATGATTTCCTTTTATCTATAAGATGTTATGACTCCTTACCCAATGGAATGCCTCTGCAAACAATTTGTTTCCCTCTCCCTTTCTTTCCCAGTATTTTTGATCCACCTACTAAAACCATTCAATCCATTTATATTATGATGGGTACTAGGCTTACACATACAATAGTCTAGGTGTGACCTCTAGTGCTTACAGTTTGCACACATGTAGTCCCTAAGTCCACACTTAGGGAGAAGATTATGAGGGTTACACATGATTCACATTTGGCAGGCAATTTTGGGTACTCGTATGAGTATGAGGCACCACAGTTGACAGGATTATTTTCCAGGGAGGTGTTTAGACTCCATAGATTACTTGAGTACATCGATGGTGATCGATATAGTAGATTTCTTGGTGCAATTTGGCAGGAGCCGAACAAATTAGCAGGCATAGAGTTGATTCCTTGTACTTGGTTTCCACTAGATGATGGCATATGAGGGACTTGGATCATTTTGACTCCAATGGTTACCAACATGGAACAAAATTAGCTAGCAGGTATTGGGAGTGGTGGACTTCCAATTTGGTGGTGGGATCTGGGAATTCATCTGAGTGGTAGATTGATTCAAATGACGATGATGATCAACAGAGCCATGGCAGTGATTGGTCTAGTACTTTATTTTTTGGGTGTCAGTAGAGGGGAGGTCGAGACTTACTCTATTTGGAAGGACATACTCGATTCCATTCGGATTTGCAGGCTTGGATTTCACCAATACACCTTCACATGCAAGGATCTAGGATAGTAGTTTCAGTCCCTTCAGGGAGTTCATCTTGGGGTTTCAGTAGAGGAGGACACATAATGGGCGCATTGGTCCGATGGTGATTATCAAAGTAGCACAACATCAACATGGTGTTTCCTTTCTAGGATTATTTTAGGACCCTGGGATTACATTGTTTAACAGTTCAACTACTATTAGAGAGGACAACAACATTTTTAACCTTCCAAAGTTTTATTTTGGAAGGCTTAGGAGTGGTCTTCCAAGGAGTTGACAGTGTTTATGCATCTTATGATTTCCTAGATTATCATGAGAAGTTAGGTGGATTCTTGTATTAGCACCTTACAGACCAGTGCTATGAGTAGAGGGTGCTTCACATCATACATTCTATTTTAGGATCCTAGTGACTTTACCACCTACATGATTATTTTGTTCACATGGAAGGACTTTGTGGAAAATGTGTTGGGATATTGTTCGGATGATGCTTGGATGATAGAAATAGGTTGGCGGTGATGATTATTAGGGATTCTCCTTTTGATACTTGGAGACTAGGTGTTATGGATGCCCTATCAGTTTGTGACCACATAGACTTCTCTGTGATGTCTGATTTTAGAGTTGGTTTAGTTGAATTCATTGAGATACATTGGTTGGATATGATCCTCTATAGTGGGGATATTATAGGGGATGATTCTTTGAGGCATTGCATCTTGTGGATGCAGGTGTGGAGGATGCAATTTAGGTAGGAGGATTGGATATTTATGATCAAAATGGCACAATGAAAACATGATGAGTCCTTTCTGGTGTTAGCATGGTACCCTGAGATTCTATGGGTTGACATTTTGACAATTGGTACAGATGGGAGAGAGAGTTGTTACTTTCAAGAGCTTATTCATATGACGCGATGGATCAGTTTCCTAGGTGGTACATTCTATGAAGAGTGTATTGAGTCTTCATATTATCTAGTTTCTCTACTAATTGGTGGCCTTCAGGGGGGGCCTGGTGTTATCAAATTGCAGAACATTATGGTGGGTGGTAGGTGCTCTGCATCCTTTAGATGGGTTTGGGACCCGGGATCACCATTAGTTTAAGTTTGGTTCAGTTTTTTTGTTCCTATGGGTATGATGGCATTGCTTGAGGATAAGCAATATTTGGGAAGGGAGGATTTTTCATGTCCCCATTTTTGGATTCCCTTGTTCGGCGGCGGAAACGACTCTTGTGGCTCATCATTAAAGAAAAATAAATTCAAAAGGGGTTATTTAATTTCACTCAGTGAGGAGATGTTATGTATTTAAAGTGACATTAAGGACATAAAGTTACTTTAGATTAATAAGTTACTTAACCATTATTAAAAGTGAATTTTAATCTTAAGTGAAAGAAAAAGGGGGATAAGGGTTATATTTGATTTAGTCAAAAAGGGGAAAGTTCTAGAAGTCATATTTGATTTAGTAAAAACAAGGGGAAATTTCTACAAGGCATGGAAGAAGGATAAAAGGAGGGGTAGGTATTCACTTTGACATTATGATTTGATATCTCATTTTGGAGTGCTCTTGGAGCCATTGTTTCATTAGGGTTTATAAAAACCCTTCCACCATTGTAGTTTAGTTTTGGTGGTGAAATATCAACCCTAGGTAGACAAGAGGGGAATCCATCCAGGATCTCCATTGGAGCTTCAATTTGGGGTTTGTATTTGGTTGGAGATTTGTCGGTTCGTGCAAGATATTGCGAAACTTTCCAGAGGAGGCCAATCCCATATTTTTGCATGTGCCAGGAGGGTTTCGATGAAGCTTGTTAGATACATCCTTGTTGGTTGAAGACGAGGTTCTTATGAGGCCCTAATAGTTTCCCAGGTTTATCTCGTGAGGATCTTTGTAGACTAGAAATTGTTGCAGGAGGGCTTCTGAAGGAATCCTCATTGGTTGAACACTAGTGGTCTCACGAGTCCCCACTTGACACCCATTCTCATCCCGCAAGGATCTCTATAAGAGAGTTTGTGGTTGTAGCAGGTCGTTCGGGTCATATCTATGAGGGTTATAGTGGGTTGGAGGGACATTTGCAGTGTTGGAGTAGATCGTAATAGGGATAGAAGATCCTTGGAGAAACTAACATCATCTCTTAGCATCATGGTTGTGTGATTGGTTACTGAAGGTGTTAGTCCTCTGTTGGAATACTTGTGTTGTTGAACATGGTATCAGAGCGAGGTTTGAAGACCTGCTCATGTTGTAGATCAAGATCGTGAAGTCAAGTTGTCTCATCTCCATTTTCTTCCATTTTTGTACATTTATGGGCTAAGAGGATTGTTCCATTGCATATGGAGCACTTGTTTCAGTCAAGAATGATTTTTGTTTCACTTGAAAAGGTTTTCGTTTTCCCAATATACGGCCATTTCAGCTAGATCCAGAGGTATAAAGCCTTAATACGCCCTTTTTAAATTTTTGCAGAGTATTATTTCGGTTATATTTTGGTTGTATATTGTTTGTTTCTGGGTTTCTACTCTTTTAGATCTACGTATGATCTTTTCCCCATGCCCTGTGTGATCTCGAAAAATCATAAACAGATAAGAAAAGGTGCATTTTTTGAGAGCTAACCGATATCTAACCCTTGCTGTCATCGAGAAACAAACACGTTTTCTTCTGTGAAAAGAGTTTTTTATGAGCATGCTCTCCAAGGATGTCTTCCACAATAATAACAACAACAACACCTCCAATCCTCCTACTAACCAATACAATATGTTTTGTTATCCCACTTGGTTAAAAGTTGCCTTATTAAGTAAGAGGTCTTGAGTTCAAGTCTCTCTTTTTGTTACCTTTTTGGAAAAAGTTCATGCTCCATTGTAAAGTGTATTTCACTTCAAGTATAAAAGTGAATCACTATAAGTAGCTTTAATATTTTATTTCATAGTTGTTTATTTTTCATGCATCTTTCTTTTATAAAGTAACTTCATTGTAAAAGTGATCCCCACTTCTTTTTATAACAATGGGCCACTTCATAAAGTAACTTACACCACCACGTGGTCCTTTGGTTACCGTTTATGCATTTTTTTTAAAGGGCATATCTTCCACATCTGAAGTCCATTTTTAGTGTCGTTTTTTTAAAACCACCTAATTTTTCGAGATATTTCCATCCAGATCATCAGTTTTAGTTTTTAAATCCATATTATCCACATATTTAATATGGTTTCTTCTAGTAATAATTTTTTTACCAACGCCAACTACTTCCAATGAAAATATCATATGGAGGATTTATTAAGAAGTAAAGGCTTGTACCGGATTACCTTGGGAAAGGAAAAAGAACCTACTGATGTTGATAAGAAATTCAAATGGGATAATAGGAGTGATGATGCACATGGACTAATCTGAATGTCCATTTCTCTTGATTTAAGGTTCCAGCTTAAAGAAATTGATGACCCCAATGAAGCTTGGGAAAAGCTTGAATATGTGTTTGGTAAACACAATATTATTCGATCACATCAGTTATAAAATAAAATAATGACTTTTAGTCCAAGAGATTTTTCTTGCATTGAAACTATCTATCTAAGTTTAAAACATTCGGAATTTTATGTGAAGAATGTGAGACAAAGATGGAGGAAGAGCATTACATATATATTATTATTTCTAAGCTATGTAGTGCATATTCTATGTTTGTATCTACCTTTTATGTCATGAAAGAAGCTCTAGGGAAATCTTATCAAAAATCCACTCTTGATTCCCTTTGTGATGCTTTGATTAGAGAGAAAGATAAGCTTGTACAACTTGGAGTGATCAACACTGCAAGTATATCCAACAAAGCCTTAGTTGCCCAGCAGAAAGATAAACCCAAGAATCCCAAGAAGCAATACCCTTTCCACAACAAGAAGCAGCATAAGGGCCCCAAACCCACGCAGACAACTTCATCTCCTAATGGTGACAAAGGAGAAAAATCTAAAAATAAGAAGACTGACAGACATTGCAACTTTTGTGATAAATATGGTCACGATGATTCTAAATGTTTCAAGAAGATGGCATTTTTAGAAGCAGTGATGAAGAAGCACAACATCAGTATTGATTCTACTTATTATTCTTCTTCTTCTTCTTCTCATGGAAATGCACTTTCTACTTCTGGTTTCTCCTTCAATGCAACTTCTACTTCTTCTTTTGATGAGTGACTTATTGATTCCGGAGCATCTTATCATATGGCTAAGGATAAAGACATATTTTATGCTCTAAATGAATGTAACACTAAGAAAATATTTGTTGTTGATGATAGATCTCTTAGTAGTGTAGGATATGGATTCAACAGTTCAAGTAGATAATGGTCATTTCAATGATGTATTATGTGTTCCAAGTCTTTCTTGCAACCTTTTATTAGTATACCAAATCACTCATTCAGGTGAAGGTAAGACCGTAGAGTTTTCACCTCACCAAGTTGTGATCAAGGATCTAAAATATCATATCCATGTTCTTGCAATTGGAATTATTGATGATATTACCACGTTTTACAAGGTGACAACTTTGGGTCATCGTCTTTCCCATCCGTTTTTGTTTCTCATAGCGATGAATAGAGAAAAATTTGGCATGAGAAGTTTGGTCATCTAAACTATCGCTCATTGAATCAACTAAGTAATAACCAGATGGTGACTGGTCTTCCTTTTGTTTCATGCAAAGATGGTGTTTGTGCCAAGTGTGTTCTCGACAAACACCATTGGGACAGTTTTGACAAACGTGCCTCTTGGCATTCCTCAAGCCCTTTGTATCTTGTTCACAATGATTTTTGTGGT
>JASDQU010243445.1:60231-87223 GCA_032191745.1 Picea mariana | reverse complement strand
TTGTTTCATGATGTATGGTATGGCACAAGTTTGATGCATGAACATGTCCAAGGATCATCATATGGTAGCATATTGTTCATATTGCAGAGAAGATAGGGGGAGACATACCCTTAGGGGGAGTCACTCTTCTTCCCATGATTCTAGGAGGAGATATTTATCAAATACATACCTAGAAAAGAGACCTATATTTGAAGAAAGAGCACAGAAGAATAATTCCAGGAGGAGTGATGGTCACAGGGGGAGTATGTTCGATGTATTTTCAAAATTACATCAAATTGATATCCCTTGTTCAAAAGGGGAGAGATTATACAGCAGAAACAAGACAGGGGGAGTAGCCCCAAGAGGAGAATGGCCCTTTGCCATTGATGTCAAAGGGGGAGAGATAATCACATTGATGTGATTGATGTCTATTGATGGGGAGAGATTGATGTGGAGAGATAGTCACATTGACTATTGATGAAGAAACATGCCTTGTCTACATGTTGACATAAATAATTGATAATTGGAGTTGACATCAATGTTGGTATTGCCATCAATGCCAAAGGGGGAGATTGTTGGATCATGCTGTCATTGATGCCAATGGTTTGTCATTTAGGAGATTGTTGGATCATATGTCATTGATGTAAATGGTTTGGTTTGATTGATGTCATTGATTGATGTCAAGTAATTGATTGATATGATGCCCTTGATGAGAATGATATATGTCCAAGTGGAAACCAATTGATAAAGATGGATCATTGATATGATGCAGTTGATGAGAATGATATATGTCCAAGTGGAAACCAATTGATAAAGATGGATCATTGATACGATGCATTGATGAAGATAGATCAATGAAGTTGATGGTGAAACTATCCTAGATGGATAGTGCTTGTCATGCCATTTCTGGTGGTATGTGGAATGTCACATAACTCCTCACGGTTTGAGAGTTATGGTCTTATGAAGTTGGAGGACCCCCATATGATGGCTTGAAGCCCCAAAAGGTCAAAGAAGTAAAAGTGATTGAAACGAAGAAATTGTTATTTAAATGATAAAGTAAAGTGACAAAATCAAGATGGATTATTTAAATGATAAAGTAAAGTGACAAAATCAAGAAGGAATATTTAAATGATAAAGTATTGGAGAACTTTCTATTCATGGAAAGTGGTTAACCCTAAAATAAGGAAAATACGTTAAGTGACCTAGAAATGGGTTAAGTAACCTAAAAATGGGTTAAGTGACCTAGAATATGAAAGTATAAATAAAAAGCTAGGATCTCTTGTAAAAATGTACATTTGGTGAGAATCCCTTTTGTGGATCAATGGAGAGCTTCTTGTGGATATCTTTTGGAGTATTGATGGAGAGCTTCTTGTGAGAGAATCATATTGGTCTGGATCTCTTGAGCATGATTGAAGATCTATTCTGAGGAAGAGAGCGAGAGGAGGATCTCATGGACGCATCAAAGTTTCGGCAATGTCGGAGATCTTGACGGAAAAAGTCTCGGAGTCACAGAAAACCCTATTTTCCGATGCCCACACGAGTTGTCTGTGTATAGGGTGCATGTACATGCGGGCTGGCTATGTATAGGGTGAGTGTACATGTGGGCTGACTGTGTACAAGGAACGTGGACTGAATAAACTCATGAAGATTTGTGTTTGATCTAGTGCTAAGCTCTTGGATGATGAGGTAGGTTCCAGATCTGCATTCTATGGCCTCAGATCTATCACTAAGACACTGGTATGGTTACATTATTGTCTTGATAGATGTTATTGTTTGATATGTTGTGAATGCTTAGGGAATTCTTGGTATGGCTTCTATGATGTGGCTCAGTTTGGTTGATTTGGTTGATGGAGTGAGCAGTACTCTTGTGATTCAATAGTGACATGATTGTTATGGTATACTAGCTATTTATACATGATTGAGATAACATTCATATTGATTTGATGTGGAGCATGAGCAAGCTATTGGAGAGAGCTTAGATGTGTTGTGACTGACTTTGGGTTAGTTTGGACAGTGGAAGACAGAAGGGTTCTAAGAATATGAAGAAAAGAAAAACCCTAATTGCTTAGAAGCAGACGCTTGTGACATTATACACTGGCCATGTTCACACGCGGGTTGTAGTGAGCCAGGGCACGTTCACACGCGGGCTGCACTACTGACAGGTCGTGTACCTGTTGACAGATTGATATCTGTTGAGGATTGTTTCCTCATCTAAGTTGGTGCTGAGAATGTAAGCTGAGACTTGCATATAGAGTCGGTGCTCTTGTAGAGTTGTACTCTATTCAGTTGTTGTTGATAAACCCAAGGATTGTAGTTCGTAATAAAAAGAAAATTGTACATACATCTTGTGTTATTTGTGTTCATTGTGATGATAACTTGTTGATGATATATTGTTGATATATGTTGCTAATATGTGCCTACATCTAACTGGTTATAAATGACAACAATGGGTAATGAATAAATGTTGAATGCTAATTAATGAGTTTTAGTGCAATAGGGAAGTTTTGGGAAAAAGAGCCCCACACTCATTAACCCCCCTTCTAAGTGTGGTAGGTGTATCCAACACAAGCCGCCTATCAGTTAGCTCTGCCCAGTCAGTCGAAGCTACATCCTGTTTTTTATGTTTCATGCTTAAAGAAGGTGATTGGAACTAGGTGCAAAATTCAAACCAACCTTCCAGAGTTAGCTGAAGAAGGATCCATTTGGCTACAGCCAGAAGCAGTTTTGGACCAGCGTGAGCATCGCCTGCGTCAGAGAACCATCAAGGAAGTGCTAGTCTAGTGGAAAGATACGACTCCAGCAGATGCCACTTGGGAACCAACTACCATTCTGCAGCAGTTTCCACATCTCAAGCCTTGAGGACAAGGTTGTTTTTAAGGGGGCGGACATGTTAGGGTCCTAACCTGCACATAGGTAGATCAATATATTCGGATGTAATAAAGGTCAATATTAATAAGGCCTTTCAGTAAAATATAATAACGTGGATGTAAGAAGACCTAATAGAAGCTTGTGCTTCTAGAAGGATCTTCCTCTAGATGCTTCTCTTGATAGACATATTTAGTATAAATAAGGGTTGACGGTATGAAAACCCTAGCTTGAAGATTATTATAACAGAGCGCTGCTCGACTGGAGGTTGCCCCCTCGAAGAGGCCTGTGAACATTGCTTTCTGAATCAAAGTGTTATTTCTGTTTTTGTTCTTATATCATTTATGTGTTATTGTGGAGATTATGCTGGTTATATTACTGTTATTTTGCCATTTCTAGTATTTCATTTCTGTTCTGCATACTTTTTATATCTGGTATATTGCATTCTTGTACCATTGTCTAGGTGACTGCCTCAGACCATACAATGATTTCTTAAGCCTGCAAACAAATTTCTTTTTGCGATTCTGAACAAACCCTTCCGGTTGTGCCATGTAAATTTCCTCATCCAAATCTCCATGTAAGAAAGCAGTTTTAACATCTAGTTGCTCCAACTCCAAATCAAACAATGCAACTAATGCTAACACAATTCGAATTGAAATAGTCTTTACAACTGGTGAAAAAATCTCATGAAAGTCAATACCTTCTTTCTGAGAATATCCTTTCGTAACCAGCCTTGTCTTGTACCTTTCCACTTTATCATCAACACCCTTCTTCATCTTGTAGACCCACTTGCAACCTACAGTTTTCTTGTCTCTTGGAAGTTCTACTAGGTCCCATATAACATTCCTCTCTAATGATTTCATTTCATCCTTCATCGCTTCTTTCCATTTATCACTATTTGAACCCTTCACAGCTTCCTGATAGCACGAAGGTTCATCGTCATTAGTACTTAAAGAAACTGACGAACAAAATCATCATACCTTCTTGGAGGATTTTTGACCTGTGTAGACCTCCTTAGGGAAGTTTGTGGTTCATCCACAATCTGTTGAATGTCATTATCATCCATGTTTTCCTCTACAAAAACCCTTTCATGAACATCTTCATAAACTTTTTCATGTTCACTTTCACCTGTATTTGAACTGGTTTCAAACTGAATCTATTGATACTTAGGTACTTTTTCCTGTTTCATTTGAACATCTACATTTGATTTGATGAGAGATGATTCATCAAATATTACATCTTTGTTAATGGTGATCTTGTGGGTGGTAGGATCCCATAACCTGTACCCCTTAATACCATCACCATATCCAATAAAGATAAGCCTTTTTTATTTTGGATCTAATTTAGAACGTTGATGTTTCGGAATTAGAGCATAGGCTTCACAACCAAAAACTTTAAGATTAGAATAATTACAAGGATGACCTTTCCATACCTCTTCAGGAATCTTGCACTCTATTGCTGTTGATGGTGATCGATTCACCAGATAACAAGTTGTAGTTACTACTTCTACCCATAGTTCCTGCTGCAAATTGGCGTTACTAAGCATACTTCTTGCTCTCTCTAGAAGAGTCTTGTTCATGCATTCAACAACTCCATTTTTCTAAGGAGTATAGGCAGTGCTTTTATGCCTACCAATCCCAAACTCCTTGTAATAGCTCTCAAATTCCATTGACGTAAATTCACCACCATTATCAGTTCTTAAACATTTAATGGATCTACCAGTGCTCTTTTCCACTAAAGCTCTAAACTACTTGAAAACTGTAAATACATCAGCCTTACTCTTTAACACATAGATCCACACCTTCCTAGAGAAATCATCTATAAAAGTTACAAAATATGATGATCCTCCATATGAAATAGTAGGGGATGTTCCCCAAACATCAAAATGGATATAGTCAAGGATTCCTTCACTGGTATGTCTTCCGATTTTAAATCTCTGCCTATTATGCTTTCCATAAATACAATGTTTGCATAAATCTAACTTTAAATACTTTAGACTAGAAAGCAATTTGTGATCAGATAATACCTGCAATCCTTGTTCACTCATATGGCCCAACCGTTGATGCCATAATCGAACAGAATCACTGTCTTTCTCAGATATTGTTGTCGCATGATCTGACTCAGTTCTTCCTTCTAACAGAAACATGTTACCAACCTTCTTTGCTTTCATAACCAGTAGGCTTCCTTTGTAGACATTCATAACTCCACCTTGAACAATACTCTTGTAACCTCCTATGTCTAAGACTCCCAAAGAGATTAGGTTCTTCCTAAGCTCAGGTACATGTTTCACATTAGTTAGTGTTTTAACAGTTCCATCAAACATCTTAATTCAAATGCTACCAATTCCCACAACTTTACACAAGATATCATTTCCCATGTAAACAATTCCATCATCTATAGACTAGTAAGTAATGAACCAGTGTTTATGAAGACACATGTGATTTGAAGCACCAGAATTTAATAACCACTGTTGATCATGAAGTGAACCAATACTAATTGATAAAACTTCATCAGTCATACCTGAACCTGTTTCGGTTGCATTTGCTTCCTTTGTCTCTTTTCGGGGGTCTTCTTTGGAGGCTTGCTGTCGCTTCCAATAGTCCTTCTTCAGGTGTTCAGATTTGCCACAAGACCAACACTTAAGCTTGCTCTTTCTTCCCTTCAACTTTGACCGAGATAAATCCCTCTGACCGTGTCCTCTTTCTTTAGGTCTGCCTTTGATCACCATTGCCTCAGATGTAGAGGTTTCTAGATTGGATTTCTTCCTTGTTTCCTCAGATAGTAAAGCTCCAACAATATCATCAAACTCAATACTTTCTGTTGAACTAAAACTAATAGGGGTAACAAAATGATCCCATGACGCAGGCAAAGAACACAATAATGTAATTTCCTTATTTTTGGATTCGAATTTCACTCCCATGCTAGTCAACTAAATTAAGAGAGTATTAAAAGTATTTAGATGATCAATTATCTTCGTACCTTCCTTCATGCGCAAACTGTACAATTGTCTTTTCAGGAAGATATTGTTTGTCAAGGATTTCGTCATGTACGAGCTTTCCAGCTTTGACCACAAACCAACTATTATCTTCTCTAAGACAATATTGAACAAAACATCGTCGGCCAAACACAGGCGTATGACACTCAGTGCTCTCGCATCCATCTCATCCCAGTCATCATTGTTATGGTCGTGGGTTACTTTGCTTTTCCCAAAAGTGCCTTCACCACGCTTTGTTGCACGAGCAGATCGTTCATCTTAACCTTCCAGATCTCGAAATTGTTCTTTCCATTGAACTTCTCAATTTCGAACTTAGCACTCTGCATCTTTTTCATTAAAAGAAACATTCCAAAAACACCACTACTTATGATAACCAAGTCCCTTATATGGAGAAATGATCTTACTCAATGTTGAATAATAATTTAAAAAAAAAATAATCTAAAAAAAACTTTTAATAATATATAAAAAAGTTTAATAAAAAACCTTTTATTAAGAAAATCACCTTTTTAAAAAAAATCACCACTTGAATTTATGCATTAAATATAATATGCATATAATACTTTTTATAGCATCCTCCACCCGTTTATAAAACAAATATCATACTTTGAACCCCTTTAAAAAAACCACTTTTTAATTCTTTGTTGTATAAAACAAACTTCATACCTTAAATTGAATTATACCATTCCTTAAGTGAAAACGACCACACCTTAATTTTTTTTCAAAAAACATGCGGATTTTTCACATAGGAGATCGATTCTCCTTGGACCTTTGAAGGGGAGCGCTAGTTTGATGGCGGAGCGCTCCTTGAGTGTGGAGGGAGAGCGTTAGCGCTCTCTTTATGCAGTTAGCCATCATCACATCGGTGTTTCCATCCAGTAGGGTGCCCAGCGTTGATGACAAAAACAACGCTTCTTTCCAGTTTTCCAGTGATTGGAGAACAATAAACAACTTTAAAATTTCAGCGAAGTCTTTCTAGTCTGCAGCTTCTTCATGAAATTTGATTAATGTGTGGCCTCTTTAAGCTCTAATACCAATTATTGTAATTGCAAATGTGGAAAACACAATCATATAATGCATAAACATATAGATTTTACGTGGTTCACCTAAATGTTGGACTACGTCCACCAAGCATAAGTATAGGCTGTCTTATTATTTAAATCAAGGAGATTAGAGCAGCTCTTTCTCGCTCCTCATCATTACACCATTTTCTCAATTCCCCTTTATGCATCAAGAGATTGGAAAGAGTGGTTGATCTAATTATTAGTTAAAAAATAAAATAAAAATCTTTATTTTGGGGGAGATCTTGTGTCATGTAACTTTAGCTCTTGTCATAGCTGCCGGTACATGATGTTGTGAAGCAGAGGAGGAGGATAAGGGCAGTTGCAACAAGAGAGCAAACTTGATAAACAGCGAGAGGCATCGAATTGGTAAGAAGACAACAATGTACTATGATGCCCTGCTCTGCTCTGCTCTGCTCTGCTCTGGACACGAGAAACTTAGTAATTAGGGATTCCGCAAAGAAGACGAAGGAGACGGCATTGGAGTGAGTGGGCGTGAAGTGAACGGCCAGAAATCGCAGTCAGAAGACAGCAAAGTCAACATGCCAATTAGATTTCCACTGGAAAGTCAACAAGCCAATAAGATTTTGACAGTTGGACGTACTATAATGCTGTGGATTCTTCTGTTCATCGCCATTTATACAAACACAAATATATCCAACACGCTGTGTCGCATCCGTCCATTGATAATTGTGCCGAAGTGATTATTTATTCAAGTCTAGTCAACAAAGCGACCCTTTATAGTTATTATTCGTAATACAATGTTAAGATCAATGCTTTTTTAAGATTCGTTTTTATGAATGCTACATCCACATGTGGATGGACAAGTTTCCTTACAAAACATAATATTTAAAAATATGGTTTAAACATTTTATGTTTTGTTATTTTTCTATTTTGATAATAAAATATAAATTCAGGTAAAATCACTTTTTTATTATTTAAATTACATTTTAAATGCTTAAAAAAATCCTTGATTTAAATTCTACTCAATTACATTTTAAATGCTTAAAAAAAATCCTTGATTTAAATTCTACTCCAAACATTTTGATTTTGTGTTATGAATAATTATGATGATTGTTTGGCATTATACCATGATATTCTATTTTGTGTTATGAATAATTATGATGATTGTTTGGCATTATACCATGATATTCTATTAAATGTGAGTAGAACTAATAGTTTTTTACTTAATAGATTTAGGAAGGGTTTGAGAGGTTGGAAGACATACTTGCAAGGGATCTTATTCATAAAGGAAAGCGTATCTTTTTTAGAGAAAATTTTCTATTGTATTATAATACGGTTTTGTTACCAAAAATACAATTCAGTGCTATTACAAAAAAGATATTTATTGTTTCATCCACATTTAATTGTTCCAATAACCACAGGTATAATAAGAGATTTTTATATATGTTTCCACATCAATTCTAGTTAATAGTCTATAGATCTTATACTACATATAAAATAAAACGATATAAAACATTAAGTCTGGGATTATGATTCTCAAGACTAAAATAGAGTAATACACTATGGGTGGGCCTCTTGTCCATCTGTCCAAGTTGATATGTCAAAACACATGTCAATCTTGTTAAAGCATTTTTGGACAGTATATCAGCCTACGCATTTGTTTCTTTGTAAACATGTGAGAATTTGATCTGAGCGAAGACCTTGATGAGATCAGTAATCCTGTATTTCCAGGATTCAAGTGTAATGACTTGTAGCTTACCTTTGTTGTTTAACCAATCTATGATGATCTTGGAGTCCCCTAATACTTTTGAAGATCAGATTAGGTCTGAGAGATAGAACGAAACCACCCGGGAGGAAATCGAATTGCATGAGGGTCGCGGTGAACCCCATTCATTCATCCGTCGTCTATCCCAATTAGGGGATACCTCTGAGAGAAAGTGGGGTAGGATTTGAGCTAAGGATAATCATTTTGACTCCGAGATTGAGTGGGTTTTTACCGGAGGGTATGAAACTCCAAGAAGTAGTGGGAAGTGAAACTTAAGATGAGATCAGATGCCTAGGACCTTGTCAAAACCACTAGTACTTGTAGTTCCAATATATTGCGTCTGGTAGCCAGCAGAAGGGTAGCCCACACGTCAAGGAGTTCAACTTTGGTATTTGAACATGTTCCACAGTTAAAAGTCCAAGTGATCTTGGTGTGATCCAAACTTTTTATCAGACCGCCAACGCCACAGTGAAGACCAACATTTTGAGAAGCACCATCAAACCAAGCAATGTTCCATCCTAGGTGTAAGGTAGGATGAATGTACCGAGGAGTATGTATATTCCTATCCCTTGGAATCTCCAGATCACCCAATATCCTGTAGCAAACAGATTTAATGGAGGCAGGTGTGTTCTCAAAGATCGCCCTGTTGCTAACCAACCATATATACCAGTAGACCAATACCGAGAGTTGAGATAATGTAAATTCCTCAATTAACCAGTTCTCTAGACAAGCATACAATGTGGATCCCGTCCATGTAGTCCAGAGCTTAAGGGCGAGAAAAAGCCTATGCCAAACATGTTTAGTAAAATCATAATCTATAAACAGATGGKAGATAGTTTCAGAGCTTTTGTGACATAGTGAACACATATTGGGTCCCTCCCAACCCCGATGAAAAAGATTGTCCTAGGTCAATATCTTATCATTTGCAGCAAGCCAAATAAATAGTTTAATTTTCAAGGGAAGAGACCAGCGCCATAAATTTTTCCTCCATCCTGTACACCTMTGGATCCAAAAGGTGGAAGCTAAAGCGTTGTATAGATTTTTCACAATAATATTGCCAGATCGATCGCCTCCAATCCAGTGTAATGAGTCTTCATGTACACCAAGATGTATCCCCGCTCCAATAAGTGTTGAGCAGTAATATTGCCATTCCAGTGCCATGTCGCTCGATAGACCCAGATCTGTACTATTTTTCCAATTAGTGCAATATACCCCGTGGCCAATAGTAATCGTGGCTTGGAATAGAAAGAGGATTTGTTTTTCCCGTAATTTGTTCAGGAGCCCTGGAGTGAGAAAAGCAGTGGACACTAGTCCCAGAATAACATCCCTACCAATGTGAATAGCATGGCCCAATCCTGGTTTCCAACAAAGCCAATGTTGTATAATGTGAATGTTTTTCAGAAGAGATCTCCAAATTGAAGAAGCAATAGCGGGACAAGTATCGGTGTGTCTGATCCAACTCGAGAAAGAAAGAGGAGTAATATATTTCCCATAAATAACATGGTGCCAAATCCCATCCTATGTCAGTACCCTCCATAGTGAATTTTTCGCCAAAGCTTGCTTAAATAGGAAAATATTTCGGAGTCCCCAACCACCTACCGTTTTTGGTTTTGCAATGGAATCCCAATGGCATAGATGAAGGTTATGTTTTTTACTACCACCCGTCCAAAGGAAGGAGAACATCACCTGTCAGATCCTTTTTAAAATAGAACCAGGGATAGTAGCCAGAGCCATCCAATAAATAGCTTGACTTTCCAGGACAGATTTGATAAGTATGAATCTCCCCCCTAGTGTGAGCCATCTATTGTACTAGTGTGTAATTTGTTTCTCAAATTTTATGAGAATCCAGTGCCAATCAGTCACTTTATTGCAGTCCGTCTTAAGGAAATAGCCGAGATATCTAAGTCCCTATGAGATCGCAAGAAAACAGAATGGGAAGATGTTCCTATATGAATCAATTTCTACGTCCGATAGCCCCGAGTGATGAAAGGTAGACTTTGTTGCATTAATCTGTAGCCCCGAAGCATGATAGAAGTAATTACAAATAGTATCAATTTCCAACCATTCTTGAGGATCAACTCTGGTCGCGATGAGGATATCATCCATGAAGAAAATATGCAGTATCTTTACCAGTCATGAAACCTTAATACCGGTAATTTTCCCAGCAAGATGACTCAACTTGAGTAGTATGCTCAATCCTTCCAATGCCAAGATAAATAAGAGTGGGGAAAGTGGACAACCCTGTCGTAGACCTCTCTCATTTGTGAAGAAAGGTGTGGCTTCCCCATTAACCATAACAACAATAGTCGCACTAGACACACACGCCATGATCCATCTAGTAAAAGGTTGTCCAAAACCAGATTGCAACAATATCAATCTAAGAAAGTCCCAATTGATATAATCAAAAGCTTTTTTGAGATCTAATTTTAAAATCAGAGCCTGGAGATTTTTTGTTTTATAATGTGTAAGACTTCCCGAGCCAATCCAATCGCATCCAATATCTGGTGACCTTTGATGAAGCCCAACTGTTCACCCAAGATAAGGTGAGACAGGAATGGTTTAATCCTATCAGCCAATATTTTAGTGATTACCTTGTAGCAGAGATTACACAGTGCAATAGGTTTGAAATCACTAAAGGATGTAGGATGATTTGATTTGAGAATAAGGGTCAGGAAAGTAGAGTTTATATCCTGATTGACTTCCCCTCTGAGTTTGGTGTTTTCTACCAATTCCCAGAGATCATCACTAACTAGATCACATAAGTGTAGATAAAATTTGACGGTCCAGCCATTGAGACCTGGACTTTTATCCTTTTTGAAAGTATTGAGAGCCTTCCAAATCTCTTCTTTTGTACAAGCATCATACAATAGATCTGCCTCCCATTCGTAGATGATCTTAGGGAAGAGACCAACAATAGAAGCTTGGTCCGTGTAGTTTGTAAGACCCTGATCACTATAGGCATTTTTGAAATATATAAAGGCCGCTGATATTAGTTTATCTTGTCCAATAATTTTATTTTTCGTGTCCGTCCGTAGCTCCCAAATATGTTTATGGTTCCTCTTGTGACTGGAAAATTGATAGAAATACTTTGTATTTTGATCTCCACAAGTGATCCAAATAGCTCTGCTCTTCTGGCACCAATGTGCTTCCTCGATCAATAGAAGTTTGTTCCTCTCTATCTCAAGATTCTTGATATGTTGATCCATATTAGAGGTTCCATTTCCCATGGAGTTATCCCGAATCAATGTTTGAATAGTAAGTTCCAGTTGTGAGAGTCATTGAGTAGTCCTAATAATTTGAAGTCTGGCCCATCTTTTTACTTTCTATTTTAAGTCTTTTAACTTCCATGCAAGACGTCTCTGAACGTCCACTTCATGTTGATAGGATTGATCAGTCGAGACCTCAGTGACCAGTTGCTCAAAATCAAGGTTCTGCAACCAACACGCGTTGAACTTGAATGGATAGGTTGAGCAATGTGAGTATGAATCCAGCTGTAGTATGACGAGAGCATGATCCGATATGAACAGGTACTCAACCCAGGTTTTGTATCTGTCTGAATGCTGAAGAAGATTTTCAGATAAGAAGAAACGGTATAGTTGCTTCAAGATGCTATTCGAACCAATCCTTCCATTCCTCCATGTGGGAACCACTACAGCCGGTAATAAATCCACCAAGTTGTTTAGTTGGAAGATATCTTTAAACTGTAAATCCGTTGAATCAGGTAAAGTTGAGTCTCCCCAAATCTCAGTTGGTGATAGAGTGAGGTTGAAATCCCCTGCCACAATAAGATTACATTTAGCCAGCAGACCTAATGATGAGACTTTAGTCCAGAAGGAAAGTTTGTCAATACAAGGACCATAAACATTGAGCAGGTTAACCTGTTTCTTGTTAGCACAACAGGTACCTATCAACAAAATGTTGCCACAACATAAGAAAGGCTCCAACTCAAATAACACTGAATCCCAAGCCACAAGTAACCCACCCGATTTTCCCACAGAGTTAATAGCACTAACAAAACACTGTGGCTTTATGCAACTGATGAAGGCCCGAGCACGTTGTTCGTCCACTAAAGTTTCTTGTAGAAAGATAATTCTAGGATGAGTGTTGTCAATAAGTCTCTGAAAAGAGGCCTTTTTAAGGGCACCTCCAACCCCTCTAATATTGAGGGAAAGAAGTATCATGGATGGGACCTGGCTAGGGATTAATGCCTCTAAGCGCCCCAAGGTCAGATGTATCAGTGGAAGTAATAGTTGGATGAGTAACAGATGAACAAGCTTTTCTCCAAGCACTGCAGGTTTTAATAGGGGAAGTTTCAAGTCCTAAACCTCGAGACCAAGAAAAATCCTTCCCAACAGGGTCGGAAGAGTTGTCACAGTGTGAAGAAGGTGGAAGGTCTCGACTGTCACGGGTAATAGATAACTTTCCTAGATAGGTTGGGATAGGAACTGAAAGCATCATCTCCACAAAAGTAGGTGTCAAATGTGAGAGCCTAGTGATAGAAAGTCCATGAGTCGATGTGGTTGTAGTCGACAGATCAGTCCCAGCATGTCCAGGGTCAACCAATGGAAGAGGAGAAAATGAATAGTGATCAGGGACAATAATGTGGTTAGGACTAGACGGTATGACCCCACCAAGTGTCTAGGGGTAGTGAGTGATCCAAGTCGTCTTTGATAGGAGACATGAGAGGAGAGGTAGGATACGTCATAGGGGGATCTTGAACCATAGAGGGAAAAGGGCAAGGTGAGTTCTGCGGAGAAGGTGAGACGGTCTGATGGGGCCCCTTCCCCGACAGAGTAGTAGAATCTAGCAAAATTCTTTCTCATGAAGTAAGAGTATAATAAAATGTAGGACAAAGTTGTTTTAGCTTACCAGTGAGGGAAATTGGAGAAGAAGGTTGTCGATCATCTGTGTCCAATGTGTCTTCAGCCCCCAGAATGAAAGAGTCTACACCCAGAGAGTCTTCCCTAGCAAGTTTGCATAGGTAGGACCCTTCAGATTCCTCCTCTTCAGGTTCTCCTGTATAGTCCCGCCAGAGATGTCATGTTTTGCGGCAGTAAGAGCAATGAAAGGGGATACCGAGGTAGTCCAATCGTTGTGTCACCGAGCGACCATGCCAAAAAATCTCCAATGTCTCCAGTAATCCAGCATGGATATCCATCTCAACCAGTATCCTCACCATTTTTCTATTGGAACTCTTTAAGAGATTAGAGTCCAGACAGATAAAGCACCCAAGTTCATTACCAATGGCTGTGAGGGCCTTTTCAGTCCAGTATTGTAGGGGAAGGCCCAACAATAGAACCCACAAGTGTTGTAAACGAAAATACTCCGTAGTAGGGTCAAATGTAACTCGCCACCTTTTGAGCATGAGACTGCAGCTGTTGATAGTCCAAAGGGTATCAAGGATAAGATGTGAATCCTCTGATGAGTTGAAGATAGTGCCGAACCAGCCAAAAGAAAGAGTAAAGTGCTCTGGTACATAACCTATAATAGGCAACTAGTTTTCCGAGATCTAGTTCGAGAGAGAGTCCTTACAAAGAGAGTGATAAGAAAACCTACCAACAAGGCCGCAGAGAGAGAGGTGAACGCTCTCCTCCAAGCCAACGTCGGAACCCATGATGAGTCGACGCTTGGTCTTATTAGGTTGCCATGGGATTTTGTTACCCGAGAGTTTGGGTATCCACTTCTGTGAAGTTTGTATGCGCTCCCGAGTACCCTTTCTATGTTGTATACCAGGGCACCCAAATGTAGAGACCAGTCCCAGTAGTGGAGGTGACGACGGAAGGGAAACAGAGGTAGATGGTATATAGGTAACGATGGTCGAAGATACTGTGTGTTTTGCTGTGTTAGGAAGAGTAGTAGGGAGGGAAGATGCAGTTGCAGGGTGTGCATCCAACGAGGTGAAGAGTTTGACACTCTTCTAGAGGGCCTCGTCAACCGCACTCATTAGTGCGCTAACCTTAGCCTCCATTGGAAGGTGTTGGAAGGTTCCTCTAGAAGTTGCCACCTCATGCAATTAGGACAAGGAGCTGGTGCAGATAAGACCTCCCCTGAAATAAGTTTAATGTAATAGTAAATATGTCATATCTGCAGTGTAGGTGTAAGTCCACCAGAAGAGATATCCGTCGAGGAATAAATGAAGTGTACAGGTGAAGACAAAGAAGTTAAGGTAGGTAGTTAAGACCAGTTGTTAGTCCTAGGAAGTGAAGCCTGCTCCAAACCCCAAGAGATGGAGGATAGCAAACAATAGTGTAATGCTAGAGGAAGTCTACTGTAACATATGAACCATCAGATAAGGATCCAACAACCAGAGAAGGTTAAAATATAGAGTAAGACATATAAAGGCCGAGAGTTCACCCATTTTGTTGCAAGTATATTTGCCTCGAACTCTCTGCACCATCACCATTAACTGCACCTTCGCCATTAAAACCAAACTCCATAACCTGCATCCCTGAAACCTGATCCAACATAGTCCTATAAGAGGGACCAGGAAGGTTTAAAGCCTAATAGTCCTATAAGAGGGACGAGAAAGGGTATCCTATTCATAAGGGCGTCTACTTTTATCATAATAAGCCAAAATTTTATTGGAAATTTGAATTAATACTTACTTCCCAATTATTTAAACAAACCACCTCAATTATATTAAATTTAATAAAATATTAAAAAATGGTAATTAAACAAATAATTTTAATTACATTAAATTTAATAAAATATTAATAAATAATTTAAATTGTAATTATGTCACATATTAGACAACTTCTATAGTATCATGCCTTAACTTCTATAGGTTCATTTATGTTTGATAATTTTACATATTTTACCATATATATTTTTAGGACAAGTGACATGGCCATTAGTGATTAGTGAAATTAATTGCTGAATATTTAGTTGGAAATGTTGGTATATTTTAGATGTCCTCTTTCACATTCGAGAGATTGGTCTTTTGAACGTCACAAGTTAGTCGCCGTCTCTTTTCTCTCGCCCTTGACTAGAGAGACGTGTATCACCATTTATGTTTTGGGGAAAATATGGTATCTATGTCGTTAAAATAATTCAAGTTTTGTCTTTGATATTGTTTGTTTCCAGTTAGGAGGTTTTAAATCGGGTTTGATCACTTTGTTTTGATTCACTAACCACACTTTCTCACTTGCATTTCAATGTTTGATTATTTTTATTTAGAATATTAATTTTGAATTATAAATTTAATAAGAAGTATGTTTTGATATTTTAAGATCACGAACTTGTAATTAATAAGTCTACCTAGAATTGTGTTTATATGAGTAATGTATGAGAATTAGTAAGTATATATATGAGATTCTTATAGTCATTATTACACTTAGTTGTGTATAATTATATATAGATATCTTTGAATACAATATTGAAAGTTTTCTTTATGATAAAACATGGAGATTATTGTCTAACTTATCATTAATATTTTTTATGATTTTACTCTATGTTTATATTTGAGGTATTTGATCTTATTATGTTCTTATAGGTAATTTAGTTTATTAAAACTTCTAATTGTGTAAATGGATTAATTATTTCATAAGTTATCCATCTACAAATTTGGCTAATATTTTTCACACCTTATTTTGGTTAAATTTTGTAATTTTCCAAGGTGGTACTTGTTATTGCAAGAAAAAAATCTTGGGTGGCTATTATTTGAAGGAGTTTTAAATGTACCTATGTGAATTTAAGCTCTACCACAAACTAGGGTTGTCAATCTTGTAGTTGATATTCACAGGTATCCAAAACGGTAAGTAAGACATCACTGATTATTTAATCAAGCAATCAAATACAAAATTAATGACCCACACTTATGCCTCACCATTAGGTGGAATTATTATAGACATATCATGAACTTTAATTGTTATGCATGTTGTCTCCCCAATTTCTCTCAATTGAGACATTTAAGTGATTTTAACTAGAAACATCACAAATCGACATCAACACTAATGCAACTAAAAGCATGATATACAGGTCAATTGTTGGTGTGTTTGTTTAGATTGTATCTATTTCTAAACACATGACAACTGTGTGAGTTAATCTCATGCAAATTCTTCCAATTTCCCAACTAATCTTAGGCGTTTGTTGGGCCTCCTCGATCCTATAAATTGAGGAGTTCTCCTTGTAATTAATCAATCATTCAGATGCATACTCATATTAATAGATTATTCTCTATTAGTATGAGGATTATTCATGATCAAGGACAAGGAGGAGGAGGAGGTAGTTGCCAATAGCTGCAACAATTCGACCACACCGGTGGCCTCACACAACTGAGCAGATAAAAAAACAACAGGACATGTATACACCTGCTCAAAAAACAAGCAGGGAAGGAAGCGCCTGCTCTAATATCATGTGGTGATACAGGGATCATGTTTGTGGTTATGCATATGCCACAGACTAGTCACCCACTTCCCTCCTAATAAAGACTTCACATAGGTGGGATCTCCCCCCTATGCCATTCCAGTTAATGTCTATTGATCTCCCCCCTATAGCCTTTACACTTCGTTTTTTGTCACTTGCATAGCGTGGACCATTGATAAATGGTTTGTGTACACTATCCAAATCCATGTATATAATCTCTTTTCTTATTTTTTCACAACCAAACAAAATTTATTAACATACCAAGGACTTTGTGTTTTTGGATGTTCATGGAATAATTGTTTTCCAATTGTTGGCTTAATGTGTCTGCGCACGGGTTGTAAGACCCAAGCTTTGGTTTAACTATGACAAACATGTTGGAAGATTGGTTGTTGTCATTGATGTCAACCCTAGTCATGGGTTTTGGATCGCAAGATTGATAAAGGTATTTGGACATGAAGGATAATGCACATGCATATACAACATCCATGAATGGATAGTATACATCATGCTTTTTCTGGTGGTATGTAGCACGTCACGTGGATCCTCATGGTTGAGGAGAAATGAATTTTTGAAGATGACAAAGTGAATTGAAGAAGGAAGTACATGTAGGCCCTGAAAATAATTAAAGAAAAGAATTACAAAATAAGAAAGTGTCAGGTCAACCCTAATGGTAAAAAGAAGTGACATAAATGGTATGAATAAAAATCATTATACATTCATTTGATACAAGTCGAATTTCAGAGGTAATAAGAATATAAGAAGGCCGGATTTCAAGGGAGGATGAAGTCTTTTGGTGATGTGTTCTAAGGTATGTTATTTTCAGGTCATCTTACCATTTTTGCTATAACTTTTTTTTAGAACGATTTAGATGGTGAAATCACTATGGTATTGAGAAAACATATCAAGGTACCTCTGGTAAAAAGTTCAGCTCTTGATTCGCTATAATTATGGAGATACACTCTGTGGAAGATAGGGTTTGTGACAAGTCCTGAAGCTAGTCAATAAACAGGCGTTCTGGGTAAAATAGTCATAAATTATTCATACAGAATCCAAATGAAGTGGGACCACTTCCATTGGAAAGAGTACGGACTGTAGTTTCTTGTATGCGATTTTTAGAATCAGAAGTTAAATATTGATTGTGGGGAATGCTGTACAAGTTGGGTCTTCTGAACAGACCAGAATTGAATAAAGTCTACCATTCTTTCTATAACCTCTTTTTGGGGAGGATTCAAGGAGTGAAAATTGGAGGAGTTTCAGAGAATACATTGAGTAATATTATCTATAGGATTAAAGTACTCCAAGAATTGAACAATTGCAGAAATTGAAGAAGTCTCAGGAAGCATTATCAGGTTCTATGTGATGATTGGTTGATGGTGATGATTTAATGTAAAGTTTTATTATCTCTCATATATTCTTGGGTGGAAGGAAGGGTCAAGGATGGAGAGTTCAAATATCTCTTGATATTGGATGATTTTATATTCCTCTTGGAGGTTTATCCCTCCCTCTACATTTGGAAGTTGTAGCTACCTTTGGAAGTCATTACTTCCCTTGAACAATAAACTATTGATTATTTCTCATATATTGTGCATGGTGTATTATGGTATATTGGTGTAACTCTTATACTATTGTTCATTTATCATTGGATATAGTTGAATGGTTTAAATATAAGTTGAAAAAGGTTTTAAATTGTACTTGATACTGATTCACCCCCCTCTCAGTATCAACAATTGGTATCAGAGCGGGTTACCTTCAGTATAGTTTAACCACTGGAAGGAATATCCTATGCAGAAATGGAAGACAACCTTCCAAATGGGATTCCACCATTTGATGGAAGCAATTTTGAATACTAGAAAAATAGAATGGAAACTTACTTGAAAGCTCTTGGGGCAGATGTTTGGTTCTCAGTTGCTTCAGGATATAATGCTTTGAAGAAACCAAAGACTGCAACTCAGAAGGAAGCAAAAAGGAATAACAAACTGGAAATAGATACCATCCTGGATGGATTGACAGATTGAGTGAAATCCAAGGTGGGATCATGTTCATTAGAAAAACAGATTTGAGACAAGCTACAAGACCTTTATGCAAGGGAAGACGCAGAAGAAGAAGAAGAAGTTGAAGAAGATTACAACATCTCAGATTTCAAAGAAGAAAATAGAGGTCAGTTCTTTTGCTTTAATTGTGAAGGAGTAGGACATGTTGAATTTGAATGTCCTCATCCAAGGATTGAAAGAGATGACAATGAAGAAGAAAAAAATCATAAAGTAGAAATGATTCAACAAGAAGATGAGAATATTAAAAAATTGAAGCATGTTGAGATTGAAAATAGCAAGCTCAAAGACACACGTAGAAAACTAAGAGGTGAATTGGTTAGTTGTGAAAAGACAGTTGTAATCTTGAAGAAACAATTAAAAGAATTTGAGAAACTAAGAGAAGAAACCATTTCCTTTAAAACTCTACTCGAAGAAGAAAGAAGAATAGGAGAAGTAAGGAATGTCCAAATGAAGAAGAAAGAAGAAGATTGTGAGAAACTTGAACAAGAAGTTGTCTCATTGAGGAAGAGCTTAAGAAACTCTCAAGTGCCAAAAGACTTAACACATCTTGGATGAATGGGTGAAACTTCAAACAAAGAAGATGCAAATACCAACAAGAAGGTTGAAGAAAGAGATACATAGATAGTTCATGAGAAGTGGACTAGGATACCAGGAAGAAGGAATGATTACAAAAGAGATGAATATCCAAGAAGACCTCCTACCTTCAGGAATCAAAGAAGCTTCAATCATTATGAAGGAAACTACAGAAGAATATATCATGAACCCAGATGGACTACATCACAAAGAATCCCACTTGCTCCAAGGTATCAAAATTTCTTTCTTGATCATTGTTATACTTGCAAAAATTTTGGACATAAGGCAATTAATTGCAGAATCAATGAAAGGAACAAATACACAAGAAACATGAATGGTGTAAATAGAAGATATGGAAATAATTGTGGATTTGTAAACAGAAGTTATAATTCATTTTACCCATTGATGGACAAAAATATTGTATGCTACAAATGCAATTATCTTGGTCACAAAGCATGAGATTGCAGATATATGAATGAAGATGTCCCTATGCCAACCACAGTATGGAGAGGGAAAGAGATTCCAAACAATGAAGATTGTTGAATAGCATTGACTGCTGAAGAATTTGAAGAAGAANAGACAGTGGATGTTCTTCACACATGACCGGGGATCAAGACAAATTCATCAACTTGAAGAGAAAGGGTGGCAATGTTTCATTTGGAGATGACTCATCTGCCAAAATACTTGGAGAAGGTGTAGTAGATCTTGGAAGAAAAAATGTAAAAGAAAAGAATGTTCTATTGGTTGAAGACTTGAATCATAATCTACTCAGTGTTAGTAAAATGTGTGATCAAGGATACACTCTTACGTGTTATTCCCGAAAATGTAAAATCAGAGAAAATAACTCAGGAAGATTGGTTGCAACTGCAACAAGAAGACCAAACGACATATACATCCTAGACATGAAGAAGAGAGAGAAGACAAAAGCCACACAAAAGGATTCTAAGGAAGAAAATGTCCCAAAGACCAAAAATAAGGATGAAGTATTTTGAGTGCCACATGTTTAGGGGGAGCAACCCCAAAGAAGAGAGTTACATTTTTCCATTAAACTCAGGGGGAGAAGCCCTAACCTTTGCCATTGATGTCAAACGGGGAGAGAAATTGGGATCATGATGATAGGGGGAGCATGAGTGTTGCCATCAATGACAAAGGGGAAGATTGTTGGAAGATTGGTTGTTTTCATTGATGTCAACCCTAGTTATGGGTTTTGGATCGCAAGATTGATAAAGGTATTTGGACATGAAGGATAATGCACATGCATATACAATACCCATGAATGGATAGTATACATCATGTTGTTTCCAGTGGTATGTGGCACTTCACGTGGATCCTCATGGTTGAGGATAAATGAATTTTTGAAGATGACAAAGTGAATTGAAGAAGGAAGTACATGTAGGCCCTTAAAATAATTAAAGAAAAGAATTACAAAATAAGAAAGTGTCAGGTCGGCCCTAATGTTAAAAGGAAGTGAAATAAATGGTATAAATAAACATCATTATACATTCATTTGATACAAGTTGAATTTCAGAGGTAATAAGAAGACAAGAAGGCCGGATTTCAAGGGAGGATGAAGTCTTTTGGTGATGTGTTCTAAGGTATGTTATTTTCAGGTCATCTTACCATTTTTTCTATAACTTTTTTTCTAGAATGATTCAGATGGTGAAATTGATATGGTATTGAGAAGACATATCAAGGTACCTCTGGTAAAAATTTCAGCTCTTGATTTGCTATAATTATGGAGATACACTCTGTGGAAGATAAGGTTTTTTACTAGTCCTGAAGCTAGTCAATAAACAGGTGTTCCGGGTAAAACAGTCATAAATTCTTCATATAGAATCCAAATGAAGTGGGAACACTTCCATTGGAAAGAGTACAGACTGTAGTTTCTTGTGTGAGAGTTTCAGAATCATATGTTAAATATTGAGTGGGGCATGCTGTACAAGTTGGGTTTTCTGAAYAGACCGGAATTGAATAAAGTCTACCATTATTTCTATAACCTCTTTTTGGGGAGGATTCAAGGAGTGAAAATTGGAGGAGTTTCAGAGAATACATTGAGTAATATTAACTATAGGATCATATTACTCCAAGAATTGAATAATTGCATAAATTGAGGAAGTCTTAGGAAGCATTATCAGGTTCTATGTGATGATTGGTTGATGGTGATGATTTAATGTAAAGTTTTATTATCTCTCATATATTCTTGGGTGGAAGGAAGGGACAAGGATGGAGAGTTCAAATCTCTCTTGATATTGGAGGATTGTATCTTCCTCTTGGAGGTTTATCCCTCCCTCTACATTTGGAAGCTGTAGCTACCATTGGAAGTCATTACTTCCCTTGAACAATACACTATTGATTATTTCTCATATATTGTGCATGGTGTATTATGGTGTATTGGTGTAACTCTTATACTATTGTTCATTTCTCATTGGATATATTTGAATGGTTTAAGTATAAGTTGAAAACGCTTTTAAATTGTACTTGATACTGATTCACCCCTCTCAGTATCAACAAAACAAACCCACCGGACATCGGCCCTTTCAGCATCACCTTCTTGCACAAATGAAGTCTCACCCGAGGTATCTATTGGGAATGCAAGAATCAGGCTTCTACAGTAGTAAGGGAAAGGGAGGAAGAAACTTGATGCATTGTTTCTTCTTCTATCTATGTGTGTGATTTGACTCTAGTTAGTATTACTTTCTTTTAGGTTCCTCTGCTTATCATATTTACGATTATTACAAAGATTCTTCATAGTTACAGTCACAAATATTACACCACAACAAATCCAAAAACTAAGTCTAGTCTACGAAGCATAGTAACATAATTCATAAGCACACATAGACAATTCGATACCACAAGAATCAATATCCTCTCTAAACTCTCTCTTTAGTCATCTATTTCTTTTTCTAATCATCTATTACATTCACAATTCTGGCATACTCTCTTTTCCATCCCCCTTTTTGAGACCTAAGTCTGCACCCCCGCCCCTCCTCTCTCATTTCCCTATACCTCCATAAAAAAATCATACCTTTTCTATAGGATAGGTTGGTCCCCCTACTAAATGACTCCGTGTGTTATCATTACCTATCTTGACTAAATTTTTGCACGATCTTTTGTTTTCTTGAAGGGTAATTACATGCCATGGTTTGGGTCTGAAGTACCTATCATCATATTTGCCATTGGTTGAGCTCATAGCAAGTGTAACAATTTTTTGTGTGCACATACAAGGTTAATTGCAAGAAATAAGCTATTCTTGCAAATGTGGTTGGAATTCTAATTTTGAAATTATTTTATAATTTAATATGTTATTTTAAATGTTTAAACCGTTTGAATGGCGCCTTCATATGTGCACGATCATAAACGAGCACCTCCACACCAAATTACATGCAGTTCCATCATTATACAACATCAATCATGGTCGTGAGAAATGTATTTTTCATTCATGGCTACTACAACTTGAACGGAGGGTTAACAAAACACATGTATTGGTCTCAATATGTAGAGATTCACATTCACTAGAACATCGGCATTAGAAATGCCATGTACACCATGGTTCCTCCCCGACAGCGATGGCAGTTGAACATGACTGAGCCACAAGGTCTTGAGATTTTCGAGGCCATACCCAAAATCAAGGATATTTTCATAAAGGAGGAATTGTATGACTTCTTGTGCACATTTGAAGGACACCACATAGGCCTAGCTATCCTTTTCGTATAGATGTTCAATGACTCAGACCCAGCTTGGGGATACCTGGATTCATATTATAGAACACTTCATTGGAGCAACTTGCGCTCTCCTTGTCTGTGGGGAAAGGTGGTTTAAGAAAGGCAAGCTACCTCTCGACCTCTGCAATAAATTCCTGGTTCCTAAGCACCAAGACCCTAACTAGAGCTAAGGAATCCTTGTATCGTGGATAAAGGAAGATTGGAAAGGAGCCCTAACGATAGTGCAGAGGTATATAACAGGTGAGGGTCGATTCATCATTGTACACTATTATCACCTTTTTTTCCTTATGCATCTAAGTGGAGATAAAGAGCTTAATTTATCATATTACCTTAATTTATCATATTACCTACCTAAAAGCCTAACCAAAATGGCTAGGAGGGTTCAAAGTCACCCTGAATCTTCTCACAGGAGCATGTACCATCAAGGCTTAATTAAATTGATGGTGTCTTTCACTTTAGAGGAACTTGAAATTCCTTGGGGTTATTTCTTGAAGTCTGTGGGATTGAAAGAGCAGGAACCAAGTGCCTGATTCGTAGAACGAAGGTGATGCAAGTAAAGATAAGACAAAGGTTAGGGTTTCTCCAGAGCCTGGGAGATTGATGAAGCCTGTCTAACTCACAACAAATAAAGGGAAAGGCCATAAAACAAGGAACACAACCTCAAAAGAAAACAAGCCAGAGACCTCCATGAAGGAGGAGTCCCCTCTCATGTAACTAAGGTATTCTACGAAAAAGGGGAAGGAAAACAAAAGTGGAAAAGTTGTCTACATGAACCCACCTGCACTCGAAACACCACAAAGGTCTCTATCATCCAACCATTCAGAGGAGGAGAAAAAAACTCCCATCAAGCAACAACCTAATAAACATGTGACTCGAATGAGGGGGAAACTTGGATCTAGATCACGCAACAATGAAGTGCTTAAGTGAAAGATTGTTCCTACACAAGCCTTACCTAAAGCATCCCTTTCATCCAGAGAAGACATGAAGAGGAAGGGTGAACAAAACATTGAAGCACCAAGCAAGCCAAATATAAAAAATAGAATTACAAATCAATTGAGACTGAACTCCAAGGCTCTTTTTAAGCCATCATTAAAAGACCCCTAGCCAGTTGTGATCGAAGATGATGATAGTCCTGAATTTGCTAGCATGGAAGAAATGGCAATCAATGTTTTGAAGGGAATGATAGTGAAAAAGGAGAAATCAGAGTCTAATGAGGGTGATACTACAAAAACACCATTTGTAACTATGAAAAAAGAATACCCTACAGACTCCAATCAATAGGGAATACAGGATTATGGACTTGATCTTGAGCAAGACTCTATTAGCACCTCACCACATGTAGAGGATCCTTACCACAGTTCACAAGACATTAAACCAGAGATTAAAACTGACACTTTGGGAGTACATGGGTCCATTAAAGGAACACAAGGGAAGGAACACATGGTTATACACAAATATAATATGAGAACAAGGAGAAGAACACTGGCTGACCACAACAAGTCTATCAGAGAGCAAGACAAGAAGAAAATGGATGTTGAGGTCAAAACAGAGAGGGTCGATGACAACCAACAAGTGCAAGAATTGAAGCTTAAGCTTCAAGTCTAGACCTTACAACACCACAGCCAGGAATTGGAAAAACTATACTCCAGACCGTAGAAGAAGTATCAAAGACTCCAAAAGAAACACTAGAAGACTTGTTGCTTTCTGAAAGAGATAATTTGAAGAGAATGTTTGTCTATCCAGTTATCTTCCAATTGGCCTCCAATAATGTGCATGGATACAAATGCTCAATTCCGAACCTGGTTCTATCATTCCTATTCATTTTTTTTCAAAGCTCAGTTCACTTCAGCATATGCATCAATTTAGTTTTATCACTAGTAGTATTTTTAGTCATTTAAGTTCAAGACTTTTTTAGATTAAGGCATAATAAGTGGTCATTTGTGTTGATATGAACCACTTCCTTTTTGTTAAGTCAAGTTTGAAGTATGCATTACTATACTCTAACAACATTTACTTAAGTCAATAAGTTGTTCTCCAACTGATAGTGTAGAGTTAAGCCTCAGTTTCACATAGACGAGAGCCTCTACAACTTTGATAAATATGAAGTTTTTGTATGAATTGAGGGTTTGGTTTTTGGGAAGGAAATCAATATATCAAACTGGTTGAACCTGTTATATGATTGGAAAAAATCTCTCTACCTGGTGAATATGCTCTTGATGACAGTGTGCTTTATGTTCAAATCTATATGTGTTCTTTCTCTTATCTTGAATGCAATTTTTGATGTGTGAAAAGTGCATTTCATTTTCCTTTCAGTTATTGTATAACTCTTATATGCAACCTATAAAACAACTAATGCTTTAGTAAATATTTGTTTTATTGCAACTTGTGGGAGTAATTGTGTTTGGATACATGTTTAATTGTTAGGGACCTAACCTACCTAACCCCTCAAGTGGGTAGAATAATATATTTCCATGTAAGGCCTAACAATAAGGAGGAATAAGTCAATTGTAAGAAGACCTAGTAGAAGCTTCCGCTTCTAGAGGGGTCTTCCTCTAGATTGTTCTTTTGGATAGATAGATTTAGTATAAATAAGAGTAGAGGGTATGCAAAGTTTTGTCTTGGATAGTATTGTAATAGAGCTCTGCTCTACTGGAGGTCGCCCCCTCGAAGAGGAAAGTGAACATTGCTATCATTAATCAAGGTGGTCTTTCTGGTATTATTCTGGTTATATCATTGTTGCTCTGCCATTTCTAGCTAAACTATTTATGTTCTGCATACTATTATATATCTGGAATACTACAAGTAGTATCATAGCACTTTCCTTGACAAAAAATTGTGGGTTAATTTTTTTTCAAGGTAGAGACGTATTCCAACGTCTTAAAGCTATAGAGATATGTTGTTACAAGTATAAACCCGTGGTCGGGAGTAATACACGCAGGAAATACAAGAGGTACTCAAGAGCACATCTGTTGGCCACCCTTGTAACCCCTGTTGGTATCCCTTCGAGTGGTAGCGCATTAGACAACACCTGTATTTAGATTGGCATATATCTCTTGAATCCATTCGTAGATAAACCAATTGGTCACCTGACTGCTATAGTGCCACCAAGAACAACACTTGGGAAGATACTCTCTAGTACCTGGGTAGTTGGGTACTACAACTAAGGGAACAATCTAGCCTCCTTAGTTGGTGCCCTGAGATATTGGGCCAAGTACTACTGTTGGACCCCGCACATATATCAGAGAGCTATATCACAGGGAAAACCCTTGTCTATAGAAACCATGAATAACCTAACCCTTGGGATGGAAATAAAAACAGAACAAACAAGATCTATTGTTGCACAACTATGCCTTCTGCATTTTAGTTTCGAAATTACTACACATTTCTTCCTGTTAAGCATTTGGGAATTTCATCACTGTAGTATTATTCAAGTTAGAGTATAACTCCGCATGAGTAAAAAAAAAAAGAGTATAGTGTTCCCACCGACACACTTATTTGGGACCTATCCCATGTTGGGTATGTGTTATATTCTTTGCATGAGTAGTAGTGTTTGAGCATCTGCGTCGGGCGCGCAGGGGGGTGGAGCCGCCCACGTGGGGGTTTGGGGGTAGCGCCCCCAATTTTTTTTTTTTTTAGGACAACATATTTTTGGGACA
>JASDQU010243445.1:33656-55301 GCA_032191745.1 Picea mariana | reverse complement strand
TTTTTTCAGTGGACCCGAACTCTTCTCAGCTTCCCTATTTTTCCACCTATTCCATTATATTTCCCTTCTCTCCTTGATCGTCATGGTACCTATCACTTATAAGTCCTTTTTTGTGGTCCCACCCACCCATTTTTCCTTACCCGCACTTCCCTCTCCAAATGGCCACCACTCGCAACCAAGATCTTCAAGCTTCCATCAATCACGTGACATCTGAGATTGCCTCTACCAATTCTCGCCTTGCACAATTTGAGACCCAAGTCGAGCACAAATTTCACACCATGGAAGCCAACTTCATGAACCAATTTAACACCCTCCAGTATGTTTTCAACCAGTTGTTGAACCACCCTTCGGGTCCTTCCTCCTCAGATCGACCCGATCTTGTTGATTCCTCTCATTCTCTTCAATCCAACTCTTTTCAGCGTGACTCTCATCTTCCCTGCATCAAGGTCAGTAAATATGATGGCTCTGATCCTACGGTTTAGGTCACTCAAATGGAGCATTATTTTTCTCTGCATGGTATTACTAATGAGTTGGCCAAACTTTGTTATGTTGTCCTCTATCTAGATCCTGAAAGATGGCAATGGTGGCAATGGTGTAAAAATTCATGTCAAGGGTATATTTCCTGGACCCAGTTTGTTGCAGAGATCTATGACCGCTTTGACAATGATACCTACTATCTTAGTCATTTGACCAAGTTGAAACAGTCAGACATAGTGGAAGAATTTATAATGGATTTTGAGCAGTTGGTCTTTCAAACCGAGGGTATGCCAGATTATTTCTTCTGTGAATGCTTTATCAGTGGCCTAAAGGATGAAATATTATCCCAAGTTCTCATGGCCCACCCTCAAACTTGGTTGGAAGCTACTAAACGTGCTAAAGAGGCCCAACAAGTTGTTTTTTCAAAGAACAAAAATACCTCTTTTGTTCCTCACCCTTGACCCACTAATCCTAACCCCCATGTCACTCCCCTCAAGGTCCATAAATTAACCAGGGATGAAATGGTTGAACGCCAACTAAAGGTTCTTTGCTATAATTGTGATGAAAAATATTTTTTGGGGCACAAGTGTAAGGAACAAAAACTTTTTATGGCCATTTCCTAAGATGTTCCCAACGAAGATGTGACAGTTCCACTTGTTGAAGAAACCTCCCTTACCGATGCTTAGGAGCCCATTGTCCCACTTGAATTTGAACCAATCATTTCCTTGCATGGCCTCACTGACTTCTCTTCTCCACTAACCCTCAATCTCATTGGCTATATTAAGAATAAGAAGGTCATCATCCTTTTTGACGGTGGTAGCACCCACAATTTTGTTCATCGTCGCATTTCCCAAGAAACCAATTGCTATATTCGTGTTGTCAATAATTTTCAAATCATGATAGCCAATGGTGGGTCCATGAAATGTGGTGGGTGTTGTGAAAATGTATGTCTTCAAATTGGACATTACCACCTAAAATGTCATATGTTTTCCATTGAAATGGGTGGTTGTGAAATTATGCTAGGTGTTGAATGGTTACACACTTTGGGTCCCATTCTTATGGATTTTAAGGAATTAACCATGCAATTCCAATAGGAGGGACAAAGGTATCACTTCCAAGGTCTCACAGTTGGTTCTACTAAGATCATTAGTTCCCATCACATGGAAAATATCCTCAATAAAGGCCACTCCGGTATTATTTCTCAACTCCATTCTATTCATGTAGTTGAGGCACCCTCTATGCATCCTGACCTCCAAGCTATTCTCTCCAAACACCAAGCTATTTTTTCCACTCCTTGGGGACTTCCACCTTCTCTTGGTGTTTATGATCATTCCATATCGCTTGTTCCTGAAAGTCTCTCAATGTTCTCCCTTATCGTCATCCATTTTCCCAAAAGAGTGAAATTGAGAAAATAGTGCAGGAATTGATACAAGCAGGTGTTATCCTCCCTAGTACCAACCCTTATTCTTCTCCTATGGTCATGGTACTTAAGAAATAATTTACTTTGCGCATGTGTCCTGACTTACTTTACCTCAATAAACTCGCCATCAAGGACAAGTTTCCCATTCCTGTCATTGATGATATGTTGGATGAGTTGAGTGGTGCTCAGTATTTCACTAAACTTGATATGTGTTCTGGCTACCACCAGATATGTATGCAAGACAATGACATCCCCAAGATTTCCTATCTAAATCATGAGGGTCACTATGAGTTCTTTCTCATGCCCTTTGGCCTTTGTAATGTCCCCTCCACCTTCCAAAGCCTCATGAATCATGTCTTCTGTCCTTTTCTCCATCATTTTGTCTTAGTTTTCTTTTATGATATTCTCATACATACTGAAACTTCGAAATCCCATCTTTCCCATGTGGATCAAGTTCTTCATCTACTTTGTCAACATCAACTTTTACTCAGACACTCTAAATGTTCCTTTGGCACCTCAGAATTCGAGTACTTGGGTCATATTTTTGGTAAGGCTGGTGTCCGGGTGGATCCTAAGAAGATTGAATTAATGCAGGATTGGTCTCGCCCCAAGACTATCAAAATATTGTGTGTTTTCTAGGTTTAAGAGGCTATTATCACAAGTTTGTTTAGAATTATGGAAAGATTGCGGCACCTCTCACTTCTCTACTTAAAAATAATTCTTTCACTTGGACTCCTGTAGATGATCTATCCTTTCAAGCATTAGAGGCGGCTATGTGAACTACTCCAGTCTTGGACCTTATTGATTTCAAAAATACCTTTGTCCTAAAATGTGATTCCTCTAGGAGAGGAATTGGAGAAGTCCTTATGCAAGAGGGAAGACCTTTGGCCTTTACCAACAAACAATTGTCAGAATGCCATTTGGGCCAATCAATCTATGAAAAGGAAATGTTGGCCTTTATGCATGTAGTGGATCTCTAGCACCTTCATCTCTTGGGGAAACTCTTCCAAATTAAGATAGATCATCAAAGCCTCAAGTATTTTCTGGAGCAATGACCATCCTCTCCAAAGCAACAAAAATGGGTAACTAAGCTCTTTGGATATGATTATGAGATCATTTACAAGAAAGGTAAAGAAAATGTGGTTGTTGATGCTCTTTCTCGAAAATATGAAGATGAAGGGTCCCTGTTCTCCCTATCCTTCATTGTACCATATTGGCTCCAAGCTGTTCGCCAGGAATGGCTACAAGATCCTAAAATTTCGCATCTAATCCAACAATTGCAAGACAATTCTCTAGTTTCCCCAGGGTACTCTTGGCCCAATGATGATATTCACTACAAAGGCCATTTGTATTTAAGTAAACAGTCACAAGTTAATTCCATGGTGCTTTATGAGATTCATGCTACTCCCATAGTTGGGCACTCAAGGTTTACCAAAACCTATGACAGGGTCAAATGTTCTTTTTTCTGGGATGGTATGAAAAAGGACGTTCACACTTTTGTGGTAGAAAGTGATGTTTGTCAACGTAACAAGGGAGAAATAATCAAATCCCCTGGAACACTCCAACCACTTCTGATTCCACCCACTATTTGGAGGGGAAATCTCTATGGATTTCATTGTGGGATTACCTAAATCAGGCAATAAATCAATTATCATGGTGGTATTTGATCGTCTTTCCAAGTATGCTCATTTATGTTCTCTTCAACATCCATTTACTGCATCCACTATGGCTCAACATTTCATGGATAATATCTTCAAGCTTCATGACATGCCTCAATCTATTGCTTCTTATCGTGACCCCACTTTCACCAGCAATTTTTGGCAAGAACTATTCAGGCTACAGGGCACCCAATTGCATCTTAGCACTGCCTATCATCCCTAGACTGATGGTCAAATTGAAGTTGTCAACAAGTGTTTGGAGACTTATTTGAAGTGTTTTTCCTCTGAAAGGAAAAATCAATGGGCCCAATGGTTACCATTAGTTGAATGGTGGTACAACACTTCTTACCATACAACTACTCGCATGACTCCTTTTGAAGCAGTATATGGACAAAAGACACCTTTCGTTCTCTCCTACATGCCAGGTGTCTCGGAGGTTCAGGTGGTTGACCAAACACTTACAGTTTGAGAATCTATTCTCTATACCCTCAAAGAGAATTTGGTCATGGCTCAGAATCTCACAAAGAAACAAGCCGATCAAGGTCACTCAAAACGTCAATTTGTTGAAAGAGACTAGGTATTTCTTCGAATGAAACCTTATAAACAAACTTCACTCAAGGACGAACATTGTCAGAAATTGGCGCCCAAATTTTATGGTCCTTATATAGTTAGCAAGTGCGTGGGACAAGTGGCCTATCAGTGAACTTTTCCTAGTTCTTCTAAGCTCCATCCTAGTTTTCATGTATCCTGCTTAAATAAGGTGATCGGAACTAAGTGCCAAACTTAAGCCAAACTTCCCGAGTTGGATGAAGAAGGATCCATCTGGTTACAACCACAAGCAATTTTGGACCAGGGCAAGGTTCATCTTCGTCAACGCACCATCAAGGAAGTGTTAGTCCAGTGGAAATATGCAACTCTTGCAGATTCCACCTGGGAGCCAACTAACATTCTGCAGTAACTTCCTCATCTCAAGCCTTGAGGACAAGGCTGATTTTAAGGGGGAGGGAATGTTAGGGACGTAACCTACCTAACCCCTCAAGTGGGAAGAATAATATATTTCCATGTAATAAAGGTCAATATGAATAAGGCCTAGCAATAAGAAGGAATAAGTCAATTGTAAGAAGACCTAATAGAAGCTTCCGCTTCTAGAAGGATCTTCCTCTAGATTTTTCTTTTGGATATATAGATTTAGTATAAATAAGAGTAGAGGGTATGAGAAGTTTTGTCTTGGATATTATTGTAATAGAGCTCTGCTCTGCTGGAGGTTTCCCCTTTCTGGTATTATTCTGGTATTGTTCTGGTTATATCATTATTGTTTTTCCATTTCTAGCTAAACTATTTATGTTCTGCATACTATTCTATATCTGGAATACTACATTAATGCCTTGAGATATTATTTTAAGACTTAAACTTCTTACAACAAATAATTCATTGAGTTGTTTGTTGTTCTTCCTTTGTTAATCCCTTTATTTTCTCATGTGTCCATCATTTATGTGCCATCATCCAAGGAGAACCTATAGCCATATCATCTTGCCAACCCAACCATGTTTTTTTCTTGGTAAACCAACCCTCCAATTGACCAACAAAACCAAATAACCAATAAACCAACCATTCCAAACTTGAGGTGGCCTAGATTTTCCCTTTAACAGTCAGGTGCAGACTTTAGGACCAACATCTTTTGGCACCGTTGTTGGGGAATGGAGTAACAAAATATCTTTCCCTAGGAGAATGATAATGATCATATATGATCTTTTATGGTGAACAAAATCCAGACACATTCGTAATTCCACCTTTCACCTGGTGACTCTACCGAGTAAACTTCAGGAAAAAAATATTGGCTCCCAGAAAAGGACTCAAGAGATCAAAATATGAGCACATCAAAGCCACTAAGGCTCATCATAACCTTGAGAAGGACACATTAGTCTATGAGCCAGAAAGAAAACTAAGAAAATCCACCCTAATTCAAAGATATACCTCATGCCTCAAGGGAAAAGCTACACCTAAAGAGCCTACCTTTCTCCACTATCATAAGCATCTTGAACTTGCTATCCCTGAGAATAATATTTCCAAGAAATCTCAGATACCTTTAACCCCCACCTCTACTTCATCATCTAGTTCAACATCCACCCCTGTATCTCTAATCAACCCTCATATTCATATTTCCCAAGCAACAACTGTTAACAGGATGGATGCCATAATTGTTGCCAGATATGAACCCCTAGTTTTTCCTGTAGGCTTACATGCAGTCCCAACCAAAGATTATATGAAATATTTTCCAAGATATAATGGGGAAGGGGATGTCACAGCTGTGGAGCATCTAGTCGCCTTCTACAACTTTGCAGACAACTTCAACATTGATTATGCAGATGTGTGGATGAGATTGTTTGTACAAATCCTGGATGGGGAGGTAAGGAAATGGTTTTGGGATCTCCCTCTAGCCTCCATTATAGATATTGATGTGTTGGATGAAGCTTTCATTAGGCAATGGGGAGATATAAGAGATTATCTTTATTACATCAATGAGTTTGGGGCTCTTAAGAGAAAGATTGGTGAGTCTATTTCATACTTCACCAAGAGATTCAATAAGATGTATGGCAGAATCCCAGACCATATCAAACCAACTGAGGAATCTACCAAGATCATTTATGCGAATGCATTTGATTAATAATTCTCCCTTATGTTGAGGGAGAGAATATCCACCACCTTGTTTCCCATGCAAGAAGCATCCATTGAGGTTGAGTCCAACATCCTAGCATCAGACAGGTTAAAGACTAGATCTGATAAGGACAAGAAGAAACAAAGGGAGAATTCCCTTGCCTCCTCTAATCCAACCACATCTAATTCTAAACTTGATGAAATGACCAAAACATTAAAGGATTTGACATCTGAAATAGCTAAGCTGAAATGGGCATCTAAGAAACCAAACAGATCTTTTCAAGGGGTTGAGAATAGAAATCCAAACCAGTTTAGGAGGATGGATGATGTCCCTCGGATAATGCAGAGAGAGAGGAGGAATGATGATGATAAAAGAGTGGTACCTCCTTTCCAAAACAATCAGATTGAGGAAATGGATGTAGAATGTGATGTTATGGATGATGTTGTTGTAGTCTTCGATGAATTTTTTTTTTATACTAGTCACTTAACAAAAAAAGATTACGAGGTAGCACAACTGTCAAATCAGTTTGATATTGAGGTAGGGGAAGAGGGAGTTATTCAAGGTCATCCCCAAAACAAGTACGATTTGAGGCCTTGAATAGGGGCTCCCAAAGCCACCACCTCTGATTAGAACAAAAAAACAAAAGTTCCACCCAAGCCAAATTCAAGCAAAGGTACATTGACTAAATCTCACCAGCCTTCCCCATATAAACCTGTTGTTCTTGAAGTAAAGGAATCTGGAAGGCCACAAGCTTCTTTCATCCTAGAGCATGAGTTGAGAAAAATAAATATCTTTGTGCCTTTGTCAGAATTGTTGAAAAATGATCCTTCCAAAAAATCTATTATGAAGGTTTTGCAACCACCTACTTCTGTTGTAACTTCTGATGTAATTAGTCTACAGGATCAAAACCCAACCATTATTGTGGGTCCAAACATTGATGATGGCTTTGATTCCTCTCCCCAATTCTACATATCTTTAAATTTCCATGACAATATCTTACATAACTTTCTCCTGGACTCAAGTGCCTCACACAATGTCATGCCTAAGGTTGTAATGGAGGAACTAGGTATGGAGATCACCAAGCCCTACCAGGACCTTTACTCCTTTGACTCTAAAAAATTCAAATGTTTGGGATTGATAAAAGACCCGGTGGTTTCTTTGGCACAGTTACCCATGAAAAGTGTATTGATGGACATCGTTGTGGCCGACATTCCCCCCAAGTTTGGTATGCTCTTTTCCATGACATGGGCTAAGAAGGTTGGAGGATCATTACAAATGGACCTCACATATGCTACCCTCCTTGTTTTTGGAGGAGAACATGGGAGGCTATAGATGGAGGTCATATTGGCATATATCGTCAGTGATCATCAAAATCCAAGAAAACATCTAGTTTATGATGTTGAGGATGAGATTAGGTCATTTTTTTCCATTTAAGTGATGATGAACCAACAATAACAATAAAAAAATGCATAAATCAATCATTGATAGATTAGTAGAACAAAGTATGGAATATGTATTTCGATGGATCTTCATAAAAGGAAGGTTCTTTTTGATTAATTGGGCTGGTTTTCATTGAGGTAAACCCTTGAAGAAAGTTTGGTAGTGAATTCCAGTAGCACAAAGGTTTGGGTAATGGACCCAAGTTTGTTTGATGTATAATGGTATGAGTTTTGATATATTTGTAGGTAAGACTATTCTAGATGGATAGTACATGTCATGACATTTTTTGTGGTATGTGGAACGTCACATAACTCCTCACGGTTTGAGAGTTATGGCCTTACGAAGTTGGAGGACCCTCATTTGTTGGCTTGAAGCCCCAAAAGGTCAAAGAAGTCAAATTGCTTGCAAAGAAGAAATTATTTAAATAATAAAGTGAAGTGACAAAGTCAAAGAGGATTATTTAAATAATAAAGTGAAGTGATAAAGTCAAATAGGATTATTTAAATAATAAAGTGAAGTGACAAATTCAAGGAGGATTATTTAAATAATAAAGTAAATGGAGAACTTTCTAATTATGGAAAGTGGTTATAAGAAGGTTAACCCTAAAATGAGGAAAATGGGTTAAGTAGTCAAGTGGCTATTGGATATATGGACAAGTGGAAAATTGGGCAAAGTTGGACATAGGTGACTATGTGGACAAAGTGGCTATGTGGACAAAGTGGCCTAGAAGATGCTTCTAAGGAAGCATTTGGAGAATATAAATAAGAGGCAAGCCTCTCTCATTTTAATCACACTTGAGAATATTGAATATCTACAGGTGACTGAGGTAAACAAAGTATATATAAGCTGAATTTTAGAGGGAAGGTGAAGTAAAGAAGGCCGAAATTCAAGGGAGGATAAATTCTTTTGATGATGCTTTCTAAGGTATGTTATTTATAGGTCATCTCACCATTTTCACAATACCTTTTTTTCTAGAATGAGTCAGATCATGAAATTGGGAGGCCATTTAGAAAACATATCCAAGTAGATTTGGTACGAATTTTAGCTTGTGGGTCGTTGTATTTTTGGAGTTACACTCTGTGGAAAATAGGGTTTGTGGCTAGTCCTGAAACTAGTCTAAAACATGTGTTTCAGGTAAAAATTTCATAACTGCTTCATAACAGATCAAAAATCAGTAAGACAAAATGTGTTTTTTAGAGTACAGTATGTAGTATTTTGTATAAAATTTTCATATCCATACAACAAATTTTCCGTGCGAGGCACGCCCTACAAGTTCACTCTCTAGATTAAGCCAGAATTCAACACGCTATGCCATTTTTGCTATAACTATTTTTCTGAGAGGTTCCAAGTAGTGACACCTAGAGGAATTGCATAAAACAAACTGAAGAAAATTGTGTACTATTTTCATATCTTTATTCATTACAGGTACATAGTTATGATTATTTCAATTTAGGGTTGTTGACTAATCCAAAACTAGTCATGTGAGACTAAAGTAAAGTTTGATGAAAATGATAGTCTCTTGTTGTAAAAGTTAAGGAAGGTTTGCAGGTTGAGGTACAAGTTGGTGTATGGTTGATGCACTTGTTTATGGTACAAGTTGATTATATGTTGTTTGGTATAGGTTGGTGCATGGTTGATGCACTTGTTTATGGTACAGGTTGATTACAGGTTGAGGTACAGGCTGATGCATGGTTTAGGTTATTTGGTGCAGGTTTATTGGTACATGTTTACAGCATTATATCTCACAGTGATAGTGTGATAGTGGTTCCATCATTCTACTTATACATCAGGGTGGTTGGAGGGGGCAAGGATAGGTAGTTGTAGCCACCTTTCGGTTGTAGCCGGAGAACATAGGGGGTTGTAGCCTCTTTCTGGTTGTAGCCAGAGAATTGGGGAGTTGGAGCTTCCCTCAGGTTGTAGCCTAAAAAAATAGGGGGTTGGAGCCTCCTTCTAATTGCAGCTGGAAAACAAAGGAAGTTGGTGCTTCCTTTGGTGTTATTGGATAAATCGGTGAATGCACACATAAACTAATCTCCCTAGATCCACTTGGATCTAGAACAAAAAAAGATGGGACATGATGCTTTCCCTAAGTTATAATCATCGAATTTACTACCAAAGAAGAGACGAGTGACATACCTTTGAATATCGCTTCCTTATATCTTTGTTGTCCCTACTTCGCTCCGGTGCTCTTGTGAAATTAGATCTACAATGACACAAACCAACCAAAGTGAAAGAAACAATGGTATATTCAATGAAAACTTAAACATGTGATCAAGGAGTCATGTAATAAAATTAGAATGATTTTATGGGAAAGAAACATGCCACCATATTATATTAATTAAAAGTGGAAGATACAACCAAACTACCTTGATGTCGCAAGTTCTATTTTAGTGGCCCTTTGCTCCAACACACATACACTTGCTCTGAATTTGCATGAAGATGATCCAAAAAAGCTTGATGGACAAATGGAGACCTCAAGCATCAATTGAAACAAGATTCCTCACATAGTCTTCAGCTTATTCCTTCATTAATTCCTTGCTTAATATTGCTATTCTTTTCTTAACCTTTTCCACGAGAAACCCATCATTATATAGGAGAAGGAGAAGTGGTTAAAGAGATTAGGATGATCCCACCAAATCAGAGAAGCCAGTAGGATCCCAACCATATGAATGCCACCTCACATTCTAGAAGATATCCTTCTAGAACCTTCATGAACTTCATCTCTTTCTATATCTTTCAAATGCTGTTACACCCTACCTATATAGCAGCTTGCAGAAACCCCGCAGGCTAGGTGTAGAGTAACCTGCAGAAATCAGGATTTTTGCACTGTGTACTACATGCAACCTGTGACGTCCTTCTAAAAACAAGTTTTATAGAGGGAGAAACCAATTACTTTTCTCATGCAAAATATCATTTTGAGAGCCTGAACTCATGCTTGTAGAAACATCATCAGGGTGACCAAAATAATGTGTAACAGAATTCCCCCCAAAGTATGAGGATGGAACTCGTGACAACCGGAATACTTTGTAAAATGCATGTGTGTGTTGGGAACAAGGAGCACACCAATTGAGAACCTGCAAACAATCAAGCATCTGCACAATATTATACCATTTTTGAGGTAGGCATTCCCATGCTCAGACTACAAGTACTTTAAATCATAAATGTCAGTCATGGCCACCAATCATACACCGTGGATCCATGCCATCAAAATGATACATAGCCACTAGGAATACACTATGGATATATGTACTAATAAAATCAAAATTCAGACGTAGCCACGAGATATGAAAAGTGGATCTATATGTCAATACAAATCATTAATACTCCATCGCAATCTGGACCAAAATGATGAGATCCAAGGTCTTCAATCCCGTCGTCTGTAAGTACGAATCTAGCCATGCGATTACAGGTGTTGAAGTCGAACATGGTAGAAACCACTTGATTACCGGTCATTGATGAAAACCATTAACAAGTGCGAAGGAAATCACCATTAACATCAATGACTCCCAAGATACCTCAGTACAATCCAACAAATGTGAATAAATGAGATAAATTCGAACACTTGATGGAATCTCTCGATCAAGGACCAATGATGCAAATCCACTCTGGAAAGAGAAGAAACCTACCATTGAGGCATGCAGGCTCTAAGGTACTAAATGATTTTTATGTCTTTTTCCCAGATGATGAGTTGAAGTCGACAGGAAAAGACTCATCACATGAGGGCCTTGATGTATCCCCCATCAATGACACGAAATAAGTAACAGATTTAGGGTAGATCAAAGTATGAAAATGATTTGAAATTGACACAGGGAAGGCTGACATGTTAGGAATTGACAACTCCAGATGACCGACTCGGTAGAGGGCTTGTTTAGACTTTTCTTGAACATATGAATGACACGACAATGGTCTTTGCAGTATTGAATCAAGGATGACCCAAAAATATGAATTTACGGAAGGCCAGATGAGAGACAAATGGATTTCCCAACCCAGATTCAAATGATGAAGGGGGGTGTCATGTTCAAGAGTGACTCTTACTGCCACTAACACAAATACAGAGACACATTTCTTTCCCAAAATTTCCCCCACCATTTCTAGTGAGTACCTCTTTATTTTTATGCAATATTAAGGAGGATTGCATATGCTTTTTGATGTAATCTCATCCTTTGGATGAGTCCTGTTAGCATCAAAAGTCACTCTTGGATTGCTTGCAGGAGCAGAGCCCAACGCCCATTAGTTTTATGTCACAATTTGTTTAATGGGGTGATCGAATGGATGAAGACTCAAGAATATATAGCTTTAACACAGGAGACTGGGCCTGGTATGTAGATAGCGAGGGAGGTCTTGATCCAACTTCCGTCAGTAAATGGATTAAAGGGTGGTAGATGGAAGACTTGTGAGAAGGGCGAGCAAGACTACCTCGGGCGACAGGCCTTCGAAGGCTTGAGGGTGAAAAAATCAGAAGCCAAGATCCTCTTGGTCTAGAGCTTCAAGGAGCTGAGGGGTGACTCGACTGAATCCTTCAATTCCAATTCATTCAATGCTAAGAAAATCATAGGAAACAATTAGAAACAACGCAACTCTTACAGTGATCCAACCTACATCATCCTATAATAGCTACAACTCGACTGGATCCTCCAATTCCGAGTTGTTCTAACAAAGTAAACAAAGAGATGGAAAAGAAGCTGACATACATAAAGTAAGAAATCTCAAATGCCTTGTACATTAACTAGAGCGACCAACGCTTCATCAAAACTTTACAATCAGGAGCCTTGCTCAACCATCGATGGATTAAAAAATACAAAGACTGAGTCTATATACTCAGGAAAATTCACCTCACAGAGGCGTGCCTAGTCACCCAAGGCTTGGTGTCCCTTCAGTCAAATTTGTACTGATATCTTTCTTCAAGCACCACCTTAACTACGCATGGCCTTTGCAGGGGAGGTAGCTGAAGCATTAAAGGCCAAAATGGCATGTGCAGAATTCTTTGTCTAATCGAGGACTTCAGCATGGTTTCTTTGGAAAAATCAGTACACATAAATCCTTTGAGCATATCGCTTTCCAGACCCTCCATACCTCACACTTAATGGATGAAAGGAGGTTTCAACCACCTGTTCCTACCTTCATCTACTCCAAGTGGAAACCAGGAGTGAAATCGTATCCGATGGCACCTGGAAATTGCGATGATACTTTTAGATAATGGAATCAACGCTATTGGCCCCTTTTGCTTAGCTCTTTTATTTCCCAAGTGACCACATGCTATGACCATGTGCTTATTCCCCAAGGCACTTTCGGTGTTCGCAAATGGGAAGGAGCTAATCCTTGGTTTTTTGAAATCGCGATGAGCGAAACACCGAGATAGATCAATCGACCGCCAGGTATCTCCTTTGGATGGATGACTGAGTATGCTCCGTGATATCGCGGGCCTAACTTTCGGCGCTTTCGGTGCTTTCGGGGTTCGGGGCTTCGAAATGTTCAACGACATAAAACCTTCACCCTTTGAACTCGCGACTGCCAAAAAGCCGATGCGACTGGATCTCGCGCCACACGTCCTTAGGATGAACGACTACTATTCTTCCCTGCATTCAATATGGGCGTGATCTATTTGCGCTAATTTTGGCGCAACTCTGCTATCCGCGATTTTCCGTTGGCCGCCGATCTGCTCCTATGGATGAATCTGGACCGTCGTCAATATAATTTCGCTTGCTTACTCACTTGGAAGCTTGAAACGAGATTTTTTGTGCTGCGCTCGGGTGCTTCTCCCGCGACTTGCAGACTTGAATACTCTTGTGCCTCGGACAAGAAATGTTGCTAACATTAGGCTCCATGGGGGATAGAGTCGTCCCTGTGATGCTCTAAGGACTCATTTTGCAGTTCCAGTGCCTTGCTATTGGGCTATGGAGTCGTTTACTAAGCCAAAACAATAAAAGTAAAAACAAAGAACAGAAAGGACAATATTTACAAAACACAGGAGCCACCGAAGGCTCAGACAAAACATTTTTTAAGAAAATGCCCATTTACTGGGCTGCTGAAAAATTCTTCACCTTCAAAATCTTGCAACCTGTACGTTTTATTTGAGAAAGCCTTAGAGATTTTGAAAGGCCCGATCCACAGGGCTTCAAACTTGTCATGCTTGCCCTTGTTTCAGAGCATCCCATTTTAGCACCATGTCTCTTATGCGAAATTATTCCTTCTTGGCTTTCTTATTGAAAACCTACTTGATCCTTTGCTGATGGTCCTGAATTCTGTCCATTTCCTACTCCCTGGCCTGCTGGACCTCCACTAGCTGATGAATCTTTCTGATCATGTCATCAGGCTCCTCCTAATGATCCTGGAGGAATTTTTCTACAGGAATGGCTAAATGAGAAGGGAAAACAACCTCCGCTCCATAGACTAATTGGAAAGGAGACACACCGATAGATCTCTTCATGGCCACTCGATCGGCCCATAGAGAAAACTTTAATCTTGAGTGCCAGGCCTTCGTGTTGTCTTCCAACAATCTTTTAATGATCCTTATCAGGATTTTGTTGGAGGATTCTGCTAAGCCATTGCCCTGTGGATAATATGGGGTGGAGTGAATCAGTTTGATCTTGAATTGCTCACAGAACTTGGCTAATGGATTAGATCCAAAAGAGGCTGCGTTATCAGTGACAATCTTACTTAGGTAGCTGAACCTTGTGATGAGGTCCTCCAAGAACCCAATGATTACCTTGTGGGAAGAACTCCTGGTCGGGATAGCTTCAATCCACTTGGTGAATAAATCTGTAGCAGTCAGGATCCATCTGTGCTGCCCACTGGAAGCGGGGTGTATTTCTCCAATAAAATCCAGGCCCCACTGCTGGAAAGGTCTCGAAACAACCACAGGATTTAGCGGCAAGGACTTGAGCTGTTGTTTTCCTGCAAACCTTTGACATTGGATATAGGTTCTAACTCCTCTATGGAAATCAATGAAAAAGGTGGGCCAATAGTACCTAGCTCTGAGAATTTTGTGGGCTGTGGCCTTCTAGAAATGGTGCCCTCCACATAGGCCGCTATGAAATTCAGCGGTGATCATATCAACCTCTTGTGAATTCACGAATTTTAAAAGCACCCCTAGGGGGTATTTCCAGTATAAAATTTGATTGATAAGGAAATATCTGAATGCCTTGAGCTTCAGATCTCTTTCTTTGTTTCTTTGCAGGTCGTTTGGAGGCTGCAACTCTTGCAGAAAGTATATGACATCCTTATACCAAGGACATCGAGCCAATGGGGGCTCCCTTTGAGGGTTTCTTTCAGAGAGCCGACCCTGCTGAATTCCTGAGCATTTGTTGATGAAACTTATCCCCAAAGCTTGGAAATTGGCTTCAGCCAACAACTTGGATAAACCTTGACCTTTGATCAATTTGGTAGGATTTATTTCCAGGTCAAATTCCAGAATCTTGGCGATCCACTTACTCCTCCTTCCGTCTATGTCAGGTTGAATAAGAATGTCTTTAATAGCAGCTGAGGGGACATARGCGATGATTTTTGACTGCAGGACATAGATTCTGAATGCCTTGAGAGCCTTTACCAGGGCATAGGCCTGCTTCTCCATAGCGTCATACCCRACTTCGACATCCCTCAATGCTTGGCTGAAATAGGCGATAGGCTGCTCAAGTCCACCCTTGTTTGTCTGTAACAAAACAACAGCCACCGTGTCAGGTGAGGCAAAGGAGAAAATAAGGAAATCCTTTGAGTAGTTAGGGCTAATAAGCACAGGGGCTTCTGTCAGGGCCTTCTTTATTTTCTCAAAGGAATGTCATGATTCAAAGGTCCACATCACTTCATTTCCTTTCCTTAACATCGCTGTTATAATTTTTACCTCCTCAGCAAAGTTAGGCACAAACCTCCTCAGAAAATTAATCTTGCCAAGGAAATATTGGACCTCCTTCTTGGACCTCGGGAATGATAAAGCTTGTATTTCCTCAACTCTACTAGGGTCAATCCTAACTCCTTCCATTGATACTATGTGGCCTAGTAATTTTCCCTCTTGCATGGCGAACAAAGATTTCTTGGGGTTTAATGAAATGCCAAAACTCCTGCATTTTAGGAAAACCTTCCTGAGATGACAACAATGTTCTTTATCAGACTTTGAAAACACTGTGATGTCATCCAGATAGACGACCAAAAATTTATCCTTTTCCCCGACAAAAGCTATGTCCATGGCACACTGGAACGTTTCCCCTGCATTCATTAATCCAAACGACATCTTGGCATACATGGATGTGCCCCATGGAGTGGTGAATGTTTTCTTTTCCCTGTCCTCAGGAAAAACAGAGACTTGATTGTAGCCAGAGAAACCATCGATCATGGACATCCTGGATGCTCCTGTTACCCTATGCAGTATATGTTCCATATTTGGTAAGGGGTAGTTATCCTTTCGTGAGCTCCTGTTCAGATTTCTGAAGTCTACACAGAGTTTGATTTCTTCATTCTTTTTCCTTACTGGTACCAAGTTGGCTACCCACTCTGAATATCTCAGTGGTACAATGATTTGATATTGAAGAAACTTCTTCACTTCCCTCTCCATGATAGGCAACAACATAGGATTGATCTGTCTCAGCTTCAACCTGAATGGATTTTCCTCTACTTTCAACGGGATTTTATGCTCGATGATAGAGGTGTCATAGGTTTTGAGGTCTTCATAGGTCCAGGCGAAAACATCAGAAAATTCCCTCAAGAGTCCAATGTATTCAGACCTCTGCTCCTTTGTTAGACTTCTTGACAATTTGACAAACTTGGGCTCACTCTCGGTGCTAATGTTGCACTGAACAGTACCAACGTCATCCCCCGAGATTTCCCCCTTTAACAACACATCATTTTTATCAAAAATCCTTTCCAAAGGAACCACTCCCCTTGGAATGTGCTTGCTGGGGAGCTGCACAATGTCATGCTTTGTTATTTTACTCAACAACTTACCCCCATCAAGCCCTTCCTCAGAGACTGAATCTTGGTCGATATGCATCTCTAAAAATTCTTCGACATTCTCCAAGAATTTCTTGATCTTGAGATCATCCTCAAATACCTTCCAATGTTTGACGTTGTCAGGTATGGAGGGCTTGTATTTTACTTCCACATCGTATTTGGATTTAGGCGGCAAGGGTACTTTGAAATTTCCTGCTGATGTAGCCAAGGAATCTGCCACCATGTTCTTCTCTCTTGGGACGAAATAAATGTTGAATGCCAAGAAGAAACTGTCAACTAGGTCCCACACATCATTTCTGTAGCTTCTGATTTGAGGATGCTTATCCTAATAATCATTTCTGATCTGTTGGACCACCAACTCTGCATCACCGAACACTGCTACCTCCTGCATTCCCATTTCCCTCGCAACTCTTAATCCCAGAACAAGAGCTTCATGCTCTTCCACATTGTTGGTAGCTTCAAATTCTAGTTTGTACGATAGAGATATGGTTTCCTGAGCAGGTGATACAAAAAATACCCTAGCACCAACACCTTCCCTAGAAGAGGCTCCATCAAAGAACATTTTCCAGATGGGGGCGATGGAGAGAGGAAACTTATGGGAAGTGGTGGGATTCTTTCTGAGCTTAAGAGGGGGCTCGGGAGCATGGGTGAGCTGTAGTAAACTAGAACCTAAACCAATGTCTAAGGAAAAAATGGGATGGTTGGTAGGATTGGCCTCATCACTGATTATATAGGCCAGTTAGGCTTCCCTGTATAGCCTCCTATGTTCTCCTCCAAACATTGGGATAGTAGCATATGTGAGGTCCATTTGCAAAGTTCCCCCCAGTATTTTTATCCAATATCTTGATAATAACATACCGAACTTGGGGGGGACATCAACCACTACAATATCCATGACCACACTTTTCATGGGCAACTGAAACAAGGTCACGATCAGGTCTTTGATAACTTCTAGACATTGAACCTTTCTGTAGTCAAAGGAATAGAGGTCATGATAGGATCGGGTGACTTCTAGCCCTAACTCTTCCATGATAGTGTTGGGCATGAGGTTGTGAGAAGCCCCCGAATCCATCAAGCAGTTGTGCAGTACCTTGTCATGGATGTTCAAAGAAGTGTAGAAGGGAGGGGATGAGTCATTCCTGTTTTCTACCATAGGACCTAGAATAACTGCGAGCTTTTCATCTTGTAAATTGATGGAGTCTATGGGAAGGAATGAGACCTCAGACTGTAAAATCTCAGAGAAAGGTTTCTTGAACCCTTCATGTTTAATCAATTTGGTTAGGGGCACAAGAATTCTGATCTTTTGAATTTCATGCTCGAAATTAAAAGAAGATGTAAGCTTTGGGATTTCTCTTATTTCAAGAACATGATTCTGGACTATGGGAGAGAGGGTTTGGTGCTTCTTACCTCTATGACTGTCCACTGCTTCATTAGCAAGTTTTTCTGTTCTAGTGGACTACTCAGGAACATCAGGCTCTACTGTCCTTTTCTTGGAACGTAGATCATACCTGCCTTGGCTGCCACTAGCCTTGTCTTCTTTACTCAGTTCATTTAGCTGACTGTCCATGAGAGAATCCTCGTATGATGATTGAGTGAGATGAGGAAAAGGAGGAGTGTCTCTGAAGCAATGGATTTCAGGATCAAGATCATCTATTTCCCTTTCTTCCCCCTCAGCCACGAAGTTATTTTGAAAAGGGGGCTAACTCTTATGATCTTCTCTATCTCTTACCTTCTCCCTTTGCACAGTCGGGGAATTAATATTGTTTGGCCTCCTGAAACCTCCTCCCTTTTCGACGTTTTGGGGGCCCTTGTATGCTTGCCTCCCCTCCATCTTCATTCTCTCCATCTCTACAGACAGAGACTTCACCATCCTGGTCAGTTCATCCACTTGATGGTGGGGTACCAATGGGCCAGAAGTTGAGGCTTCAGACCTTCCTTTTCTTCTGTCTGCATCGGCGTTGTTCCTCAGTCTATCAGCTGCTAATACATTGGATTCCACTTCTATGGTTGCATATTGCATTTTAGCTAAGGAGGTGGCTCTTATTTCTCTCAATAAAAGACAGAAATCGGGGCCAAATGCACTAGCATAAGAAATCTTGGTCGAGGCTTTTGAGGGATTTATTTCGGCAGGAATTTTATTATACATCTTATTAAATCTTTTGGAGAAGTCAGAGATAGACTCTCCTTCCATTTTCTTCAAAGACCCAAACTCTGTCATGTAATACATGAAATCTTTCCTATCGCCCCAATGCCTCAGGAAAGCACTATCCAGGGATTCAATCCCAGCAATAGATCTGGGGGAGAATCCTCTAAACCATTTCCTCACCTCACTATCTAGTCTCTGGATGAAGACTCTCATCCAGACATCTTTGTTTTCAATGTTCAAGTTGTCTGCATAATTGTAGAAAGTAGCCAGGTGCTCTTCGACAGTTATGTTTCCTTCCCCAATAAACTTGGGCATATACTTCAAGTAGTCTCCAACAAGGAGAGGATTCATAGGATGGGGTAGGATTAAGGGAGCATATCTGGCAGTGACTATGGTATCCATTCTATTCAGAGGGGGATTAGAACCAGCCATATGAATATTAGGTGGAGGAGAGCTTGGAGGAGAAGGAGCTCGCGAAGGGGCTACTGGGAATGAGTCTCAAAGTGGAGTGGGAAACAAGAGGGGATTTAAGGAGAAGGATAACGAGCTCAAGTCAGCAGGTGCTCCCCTTTGCACAAGAGTAGTAACAATAACAAGAGGAGTAGTAGCAAAGATAGGAGTGGGGAAATATTCTGTAGTCTTGGGTCTACGCCAAGGTACAACTTCAGAGGAGAGGGGAGTGACAAGGATTTCTCCCTCCAATCCTAGAACAGGAGGGGAAAACTCAGCAGGAACACTCCCAAAATTCAGGAAACGGGAAACCTTAGAAAGAGGCCTATTAAGAAACTGAGGAGGAAAAAATGGAGCTTCTATAGAAGGAGATGGTGGATTACCTGGTTCGATGGTGGAATATTCTTCTTCAAGGGCCTTTACTTTCCTGAGAACCACCTCTGGATCAGTTTCAGGTGTAGCGAGAGGCAGCTGTGGATGAGACCGCGTGTGTCTAACTCTAAAAGCCACAATTAACACGGCAGGTTCGCCACAATGGAGTCATCACAATGGAGTCACCAGGTGCACAATAGCAATCTTCAAAGGCTCTGATACCCGATGCACCTTCAGAATCAGAGGCTCAATGTTGTTCAATCTCGGGGAAAATTTTCAACTTTGTCCCTGGCAACAACACTAGAAATGTTAGCGTCAGAAGTCACTCCTGGATTTCTTGCAGGAGCAGAGCCCAACGCCCATCAGTTTTATGTCACAATTTGTTTAATGGGGTGATCGAATGGATAAAGACTCAAGAAGATATAGCTTTAACACAGGAGACTGGGCTTGGTATATAGACAGCAAGGGAGGTCTTGATCCAACTTCCGTCAGTAAATGGATTAAAGGGTGGTAGATGGAAGACTTGTGAGAAGGACGAGAAAGACTACCTCGAGCGACAGGCCTTGGGAGGATTGAGGGTGAAAAACTCAGAAGCCAAGATCCTCTTGGTCCAGATATTCAAGGAGATGAGGGGTGACTCGACTGAATCCTTTAATTCCAAGTCATTCAGCACTAAGAAAATCACAGGAACCGATTAGAAACAATGCAACTGTTACAGTGATCCAACCTACATCATCCTATAACATCTACAACTCAACTGGATCCTCCAATTCTGAGTTGTTCTAACACAGTAAATAAAGATATGGAAAAGAAGCTGACATCCATAAAGTAAGAAATCTCAAATGCCTTGTACATTAACTAGAGCGACCAACGCTTCATCAAAACTTTACAATCGGGAGCCTTGCTCAACCATCGATGGATTACAAAATACAAAGACTAAGTCTATATACTTAGGAAAATTCACCTCACAGAGGCGTTTCCAGTCACCCAAGGCTTGGCATCCCTTTAGTCAAATTCGTACTGATATCTTTCTTCAAGCGCCACCTTAACTACGCATGGCCTTTGCAGGGGAGGTAGCTGAAGCATTAAAGGCCAAAATGGCATGTGCAGACTTCTCTGTCTAATCGAGGACTTTGGCACGACTTCTTTGGAAAAATCAGTACAAAGAAATCCTTCGAGCAGATCGCTTGCCAGATCTTCCATACCTCACACTCAATGGATGAAAGGAGGTTTCAACCACCTGTTCTTGCCTTCATCTACTCCAAGTGAAAACTAGGAGTGAAATCGTATCCAATGGCACCCGAAAATCGCGATGATCCTTTCGGAGACTGGAATCGACGTTGTTGGCCCCTTTTTCTTAGCTCTTTTATTTCCCAAGTGACCACGGGCTGTGACCATGTGCTTATTCCCCAAGGCGCTTTCGACGTTCACAAATGGGAAGGAGCTAATCCCTGCTTTTTTGAAATCGCGATGAGCGAAACGCCGAGATGGCTCAATCGGCCGCCAGGTGTCCCCTTTGGATGGACGACTGAGAATGCTCCGTGATATTGCGGGCCTGACTTTCGATGCTTTCAGCACTTTTGGGGTTAGGGGTTTCGAAATGTTCAATGACATAAAACCTTCACCCTTTGAACTCGCGACTGCCGAAAATCCAATGTGACTGGATCTCGCGCCCCGCGTCCTTAGGATGAACGACTGCTATTCTTCCCTACATTTAATATGAGCGCGATCTATTTGCTCTAATTTTGGCACAACTCTGCTATCCGCAATTTTTCGCCGGCTGTCGATCTACTCCTATGGATGAATCTGGACCATCGTTAATATAATTTCACTCGCTTACTCACTTGGAAGCTTGAAACGAGATTTTCTGTGCTGCGCTCGGGTGCTTCTCTCGCGACTTGCAGACTTGATTACTCTTGTGCCCCGGACAAGAAATGTTGCTAACAAGTCCCTTGGAGTATGTTTAACGAACCCTAAGAAGGAGTGGTTTGGTCCCGTATGGGTCTTTCGATGTTTGTTTAACGAGTCCAAAGAGAGAAAACTCGCGGGTTTTTCATGTTTTGAGAGTCTGAAAAACAATTAAAGA
>JASDQU010243444.1:85920-101020 GCA_032191745.1 Picea mariana | reverse complement strand
TGACGTTGATCAAACTCAGTCGGGCTCCTTGGAGGGTATACCCACGATTATGTGTGGGAGCTTGCACTAGGGCATAAGTCTGTTAAGCAGGTTGTCAACGTAACTTTTCCACCTTAGCCCCGCCCCTTCTCGTCTTGTTGTTGCGATGTTGGATTTCATCACCAACTAGTTGCTTCGAAATTAGAAGGTATTGTTTTCTTGGTGTTTGCTTCCTAGATTTTGTTTACTAGTGAGTGTTTATTTCTCGAAGTTGACCATAGGAATTTTCTCACGAAACTTGTCACTTGTTTACAATTGCTCCTCCACGGCATTCTTGTAGAATGCAAGGATTATCTCCAGAGCATCTGGATGATTCTAAACCTACTGGTACACCTAAGGGTTCACCCCATCAGACTGAAGTCCCTGTGGTTACTCCACCACATGGGGAAACTAGTGACGTTCCAGTTGTCACCACACCACTTCCACAAGTAGAACGAACTGACTCTCTAGAAGATTTTCGAATTACCAATACTAGAGAGGACTATCGCATTCGCCATGTTGAACGACCTTTTGTGCGATTGACTTCTTCTGAAGAAACCGTTGTTACATCTTCTGAATCAACTGTTGGGCCTTCTCACGGTGTAGTAGGACAAGATCCTTTTTGGTCTGATAATTTCCAATGCGTCCTTTTTGATACAGAGTCACCCCCTGTTTACGAAATCAATCCTCTCATGTCTCCTGAGACAAATACTACACCCAAGACTACCAGTTATCGCTTTGTTCTTCCTCCCGAGATGGCCCATCTCGCGAATACTACGAGTGTCCAAACTGACATTACTGCAACTTCTCTTCCTCCTATCAATACCCAGCGAATACCTGAAGTCATCCCAACATTAGCACCTAGTTACCATGCGTTGAATGCTCTATTGAATCCTCCTAATCCAACATCTCCACAAACCCCAGCCGGTTCTCCAGGTGGTCCTCCTTTTCCTGGGTATGAGGTTCCTCGTTTTATTCCGACACTCCCACCTTTTCCTTCTGGTAATCCTAATCCTAGTGGCACTATTCTGACTGTTGCACCAAACATGCAGATTCCCATTGGTGGACAGGGTGGTATGGTTCCTTTTCCTTTTCCCAGACACAACACAGTTACTACACAACCTACGGTTGGCACGCAACTTTCCGGTGGAACTATGCCTACAGTAGGGGGACCAACCTCACCTTTTGGACAAAATATACCTCCTGAATTGGCCCAGTATTGGAATCAACTTCTACAAAACTTTCCTTAAAATGCTGGGGGCCAGCAAGCTGTCCCTACCATTGGCCAACCTTATCCTGGGATAACTAATCCTATTTGGGGTTCGGGTCAGACTACTCAACCATAGGTCCTTGCTCAAACTCAAGGTTACAATCCTTGGTGTTACTATCCTATCTAGCCACCACCGAATCAGCCAGGGTCTTCCCTCTACGGACAGTCCGCTTACGCTCCTACTGGTTTGTCGACAGGGCTTCCACCCCAAAGCCACCAGTACCCGCAAGTAAACCAACAATTTCCTTTTCTTGCTACCTTGGATTTACTAGATTTGTCTAGGATTCTAAATGATCCTATTCATCACTCTCCCCAATGGCCTGCTATTCCTGCTAAGCTCCCATCGGATATTCTGAAATTCGATGGAAAGACGGGAGAGGACCCAAATAATCATGTCATGAATTTTCATTTATGGTGTTCGTCCAATTCGCTGATGGACGACTCCATTCGTCTACGTCTTTTTCAACGAACCCTTACCGGGTCAGCTGCGAAGTGGTATATTGAATTTCCATGAGGGTTCTTTTCTGATTTCAACACCTTAGCTATGGATTTTCTCACACATTACCAGTTACTGATCCATTATGATACTGGGAATGAGATCCTGACTTCTTTCAAACAAGCTAAAGGTACTCACATCTCGGATCATATACATGAGTGGAGAGGGAGACAACGTCAAATCAAACTTGAACTCCCTGATCAGTTACTGGTCGAATGGTTCACGAAATATTTTGTGAATGAAATTGGTAAAGACATTGCTATGGGTGGTGTTGTTACAGAGGAGAAGGCTATAAGTCGTGCACAGTATCTTGATCTCATTTATTCGCAAACGGGAACACTCTATGATTTACTACCTGAACTACCTCGTTCTGGTACTTCCAGCACTTCAACTGCTCCAGCTGCTTCACATGCGGCTGATGGTTTGATTGGTACTGCTCATACCCACTCACATTCTGTTTCAACTACAACCCCTAAATCCACATCTTCTAATGTTCAAAATGCTCCGTCTCCTGCTCCTCCCACCGGTAAAACCTCTAAAGTGAACACTATTCAATCTACACCGACCGGTAAAAATAAATCAAAGAAAGGGAGAGGCAAGAATAAGGAGAGTAAAAATAATATTCAAAATGAACAAACCAAAACCCCTCCTACTGAAGATCCGGATAAGCGTAAGCCAGGATATCCTTGCCTTATCTGTGGTGATGATCACTACACGAAGGATTGTCCTAGACGTGCCGAGGTTAACAAGTTCCTTCAAGGAACGTTGAAACCATCTACGCTGGTGGTCTTGTCCCAACCCTTCCCATCTCAGCAACATGCCTCTTTGGTCATCCATGACCAACCATTTACTTCTATGACATCATATGTTTTGATGTGCACCAGTGATTCTAAGAAAAATGACGTTGTCATTGCAACTAGAGCCAAAGATTATTCTCCATCTAAGGAGAAGGTTGACGATTTACCTCCTGCATTGGTACAACCCTCTCCAACACCTCCACCTACCAACTGTCCTCTTCATCTCGAATGACCGAGCTCTGATACAATACTCTGACCCCCGAAAGGTGTCGTTAATAAATCGACATTCAATCCTCACGCTCATGCGGCCCAGAACTATAGCATTGTCGAAGATCTGGCCCACGCACCTTCAACGATGTCTGCCTTTGAAGTCCTTCAGTCTTGTCCTGCGCAACGAAGGGCTCTGTTGAAAGCTGTAGGTGGAATTGATCCCACAAATATGAATTTGATAGTCTTTGACTTGGAAGACCATGTTCCAAGGTTACCCCCACAACTTCCATTTCAGATACAAGTTATTGTCTCAGACAAGAACATCTGCCGAACTGTTGTCAATGAGGGTGCCTCTACGTGTGTAATGTCTTTTACTTGTTGGAAAGCCATTGGATCTCCTCCTTTAACTGAATCACAAAATACTTTGAAAGCCTTCAATGGCTCGGGTTTTAAGCCTTACGGTGTTCTTCCATAGTTTCCTGTTACTCTCGAAGGTAAGACAGTCCAAGTTGAGGTGGAAGTTTTCGATTCTCCTCTAGACTATAATCTTCTTCTTGTTCGTAGCTGGGTAGATTCTATGCGTGTTGTTGTGTCAACACTTTTCTATGTGGTCTGTTTTCCTCATCAAGGAAAGATCGTTACGGTTGATCAACTTGCCTTCTTTAATTCCGATACTCGCACTGGCAACGTGTTGTTTATAGCTAAAACCCCACCGGGTTACGAGAATGTTGGAGTCGGTCTTTTAAAAGACTCTTCGTTAATGGGTACTTTTCCCATGCCACCACCACCCAATATTCTACGCCCATCAATTGCTTCTATTAATATGATCTCCGTTGTGCCTCATGAACTTCCAGTATCTTTTGACCCTTGGATAGTCCCTGATCCAGGAGATCATCCTCGTTTCGGTGACGTCATGCCGTTAAGTCCGATTGAGTCTTCTTATCACGCGATTCAATTGGCAACACCTTCTACACCCTCTCCAGAGGAGTTGTCTCCTGATCCTTTCCATGTTATCTTTCCCACTAACGAGATGATCATGTCCGTCATGGCCGATACACCTTGGGACGATGGGCATCATCGTTCCATACTGTTTCTGGAACAACACACTCTCGAGAATTACCAATGGATTTCGACTCCGTCGACCGTTGTTTTCATAACGACCATTCCCGGATATTCATGTGATGTGTTTGTGGAAGGGAACCTCAGTAATATTTCTCCCACGATACCCATTGATATTTCAGTTAAACCTGGGTTAGTTGAAAATGTTCACATTGGAGCTTCGTGTTCTCCAGAGGAACTTGTCACCTATACTGCTTTGTTCAAAGAATTTCATGATATCTTTGCCTGGAGTTATGAAGAGATGCCAGGTATCCACCCTGCTATTGTTGTGCATGAGATAAAAACATACCCCGGAGCTAAACCAGTCCGACAGCGCCTCCGTCATGTCCATCCACGTAAAGCAGCAACCATCAAACTCGAAGTTGAAAAGCTTCTTAAAGTCGGTTTTATTTATCTCGTGGCTTTGACAGAATGGGTTTCCAACCCAGTACCGATTGATAAGAAAGGTGGTAGTATACGTGTTTGTGTTGATTATCGGGATATTAACAAAGCCTGTCCAAAAGACAACTTTCCAACCCCTTCCGTCGACCATATTGTCGATAACTGTGCCGGCAGTGAAATCTTTTCTCTCATGGATGGATTCTCTGGCTATAATCAAATTAACATCGCTCCTGAGGACCAACATAAAACTGCTTTTATTTGTCCTTGGGGTACTTTCGCCTATAGGAAACTTCCCTTCGGTCTTAAGAATGCAGGTGCAACGTTTCAACGTGCCATGTCTTATGCGTTTCACGATATAAAGCATATTGTTCAACCTTATTTGGACGATTTGCCAGCTCATTCTATGCACCATGTCGATCACCCTAATCATCTCCGAGCAATTTTAGTTCGTTGTCGGTTCTATCTCATTCGTCTAAACCCTCATAAATGCATCTTTTGTGTAGAGTTCGGTCATCTTCTAGGTTTCATTGTTTCACGTCAAGGGATCCGGGTAGATCCTATTAAGGTTGAGGTGATTCTTAATCTCCCTCCTCCTTCTTCACTGCGCCAGTTACAAAGTTTGCAAGGGAAAGCAAACTTTCTTCGTTATTTCATCCTGAATTACGCTGAGATTACTCGTGGTTTCACCTGACTATTAGAGAAAGATTCCGAGTTCATTTGGGATTCCATTGCTAACAATTTTTTGAGGCCTTGAAGTTATCCCTCACTCGAGCTCCGCTTCTCTTTCCTTCTGATTATAGTCATGATTACTTTCTGTATCTTGCTGCCTCCGAATATTCGATTGGTATGGTTTTAGTTCAAGAGGATGATAAGCACGATGAACATGTTATCTATTACTTGAGTAGAAGTCTATCATCAACGGAAATCAAGTACCAACATGTTGAGAAACTGGCTTTGGCTTCTGTTCAAGCAGTTCAACGTTTTCGCCATTATATTCTCTCCAGAAAAACTACAGTGATTTCACATTGTAACCATGCAACATATATTGACATGTCAATTGCCGGGGGGCAATTACTCCAAGTGGATTGTCATTCTCCAGGAGTTCGACTTGGAATTCGATCGCGCCACGTCGAAGAAATCCTTAGTTTTTGCTGAGTTAATTTGTGATTTCCCCCACTCGGCCACAGAAAATGTAGCAGTTGATTCATTACCTGATGAATCGCTTTTCCTGATCAACACTGATGATATTTGGTATGGAGATATCATTATATATCTCCAAACTCAAACTTTCCGGCCTTCTTTGTCCAGTAATGAACGACATCGCATACGTTATCAGGCTCACCAGTATATTCTCCTTGGAGATACTCTTTACCATCAAGGCATTGACTCAGTTTTTAGATGTTGTTTAACTTTTGAAGAAGCTGAGAAAGCTTTGAACGACTGCCATTCTGGAGCATGTGGTGGTCATATGTCTGGGTATGCTATTGCCCAGAAGATCTTGTGCGTGGGATATTTTTGGCCTTCTCTATTCAATGACTGCATTACTGTTGTTCAGAAGTGTCATGCCTGCCAGACCTATAATCAGAAGATTCGGTCGCATCCTGCTCCCCTTCATCCTGTAGTCTCAGTAGGTCCTTTTGCAAAATGGGGCATTGATTTCATGACATGTCACCCTCACTCGACCGAGGGGCATGGTTACATTATTGTAGCTGTTGATTATTTTAGAAAGTGGGCCGAGGTGATGCCGACATTCGATAATACTGGGAAGACTGCAGCGTTATTTCTTTTCAACCATGTCATCACTCGTTTTGGTGTTCCTCAGGCTATCGTTACCGATCACGGTAGTCATTTTAGGAATTATATGATGTCTGAACTTACAGAAAAGTTGGGTCTTCGTCATGATAGCTCAACACCATATTATCCGTAGGTCAATGGCCAGGTCGAAGCAATCAATAAGGTTCTTATAACTATGATTCGACGGATGATAGGAATACATAAAACTAGCTGGCACACGATGTTGTTCTCAACATTGTGGGTGTATCAGACATCTATTAAATCCGCTACGGGATTTACACCCTTTCGATTAGTTTATGGCATGGAAGCCATTCTACTGATAGAATGTGAAATACCTTCTTTGAAGCTAGTTGTAGAACTCTTACCAAATAATTCTACTGAAGATGAATGCCTGTTGTATTTGATGCGATTAGATGAAACCTGACGTGATGCCACTTTAGTGATAGAAGCCCAAAATAAACGGGTTAAGGCGCAATATGACAAGCATGTCAAGCCTCGTGTTTTCTCTGAAGGTGATCTTGTTATTCTGTATGAACAGGATAAAGATGTCCTAGGAGCCGAGAAATTTCAACCTATGTGGCGTGTTTCTTACATTGTTAGCAAAGTTTTGGAAAAAGGAGCGTATGAGCTAGTTGATTATGATGGTGTACCTTTGAGTGAACCCAGGAACGGGTTGTACTTGAAGAAGTACTATGCATGAGTTATTTGTGCATGAGTACTTGTATTTTATGTATCATACTGCGTGTGTGTGTTACTTTAGTTTTTCTTTTGACATTATCTGGTCTCTGCCCTTACGTGATGTTGTGTTTGATTGCCAGATGTCAGAGTATTCGCTACCTTATATTGGCTTCGTTGATGGAGCTAGCCGTAGTACTCGGAACTTAGCTTCCGCTGCATGGGAAATCTATGCCCCGACAAACGAACTCATATCTCTACAAGGTATATGTCTTGGCCAAGCAACCAACAACATCGCAGAGTATAGCGTCGTTGTTGAATTATTGGTGGATGCTATCTCTCTTGGAATTCATTATTTGGTTGTGCGACTCGACTCGCAGCTTGTAGTACTATAGCTTAGTAATGTATATTCTATTCAAAGTCCTACTTTATTAAGGGTATATTTGCAGATTCGCCTCTTGGAACGGTATTTTGATCATATTGAATATCAACATATTCCTAGATGTCTTAATACATTAACAGATGCTTTAGCTAATTATGTATTGGACAGGCATTTAAATCATTTATAAATCAAACACATTAAAATGTACACAATGTAAAGTAAACCGGCAGAAGCCGTGTATATATATAACGATCAAAAGAGTTTTTTTTCTAGAAGATGTTTGTCCAAAGACCAAAATATCAAAAATTGAAGCTCATAGCTTCTACACAATGACGTCACGGATGACGTTCATGATAACAAACTAATGTCCTAGCAACTTTGTGGAGCAGTCGCCCTATAGATGTGGAAACCCCCACAGTGTGACGCTGATCGCGTCATGGAATTTCTTCCAGAGTCATATCTGGAACGTCTGCCATCAGACCCTCTAAATTCTGCTCCACGACATGGTAATCCTCGACATACTGCGGTAATACTGCTGCTGCTTCTCCTCGATGCTAGATGGGAGAGCTGCCAGTGGGTCTATATGGTCCAACGTCTGTGTTATCAACAAGTATTTGGTGTTAGTCTTTGGGTAAATCTATAAAAAAAAAACATTTAAATATGATAAAAATTCAAAAACATTTAAAAACAAAAATTTTGTGTACTTCTTACCGAGGTCTCCCAACTGAGTGTCCTCAGGTAAAGCTAGATCCAGATCTCCTCGGAAATCCAGCCTGGCATATGCGTAGTCATCCACCATCAGCATCTGGTTCTGCAACCAGTCAAAGAAAACATTGTCATATTTGACAATAGGACCTGCCACATGTCGGGCCATGAGCCGACACCACCGTAACATCCTCAGATCCCTAGGACCCAGAAAGTGCCACTCAGCCTATAATCGAAGCACAGGGACCCTCTCTAGGAATAAGGACACTAATAAANCCTGCCATCTGAGCAATGGTGAAGAGAATTGTGCAGAGAGTCAAGTCATTTACTCCCCAAATTGCCACTTTCCCTTTCTTACTTTCGGCCTCAGGTACGCAGTACTGGTTGCAATATTCACTCATTATTAAACCCCCTGCTCTTCTGCCGGTCAGACTGACATAGGACCCATGCTGGGATAATCTGGTCAAGAAATAGATGTCCTCGATGTCAATAGTCAATTTATGAGCTCCCATGATAAAAACTTGTTGGTCTAGATCCCACATTCGGACTAGGTACTCCAATAATCGAACTTGGGCTCTCATGCCCGGGATACGGAAATATTTTAAGAGACCACAGTCTCTTAGTGTAGCTATGGTGGGAGGATGCTTTTAGGCATTGGTATTATCCTCCTCATGCTCTCGTTCCTGCCACTCTAGCACCATGGTTGTGGCAATTTACCTGCATAAGAAACATACAAACATGGTTAATGATCTTATTCATGAAATAAATTTTTTCTATTGGCTAAACGTTGCATAAATTTTTGAGCTCTGCGCTGTTCACAGGTGCGCTACTATGCACAGTGCGAACTTATCGCAGGAATCTTAAGCCCACCTGCGAGAATGAGTCATTCTCGCAGGTCCCATATGGGCCACCTGCGAGAATGCCTCCATGCAAAAAGGGTTCAAAAAATAACTTAAATCTGAACTTTTAACCAATAAAATCATAATTTTGAACCATGAAAAGATCAGGAATGGAGAACTTACCAAAATGTTGCCGATGGCTCGTCAAGTGATCACCCGTAGCTCCCAGAAATCAACACCGAATGTAGAGGGTAAAATGAGGGTTTTTGAACTCAATGGTAAAAGTGTGAAATGATATGGTAAAATTTGTTATTGATTCATTTTAATTACTTTTTACTATATCAAATGTGGGTTTTTTTATGTTTATTTAATATTTAACCCTAATCACTAATGTGGAAATGAGTGAAATGACTTGCAGGTAAAAAACATGGATGATTATGGACAAAATTTTTCTACGGTGTGGTGTGATTTTGATTGTTTTCTATGGTTTTGACATAAAACCTCAAGCACCTTTTGTCCATTCTCGCGCTTGTGAGAAACATAAGAACGTGATCGAGCGTCGTTTTATCTCTTTTTCGGGCTCGCTGTGGTTATACAAAAAAGGAACCCACCTGGAGTTTTCTTTAAGCTCTTTTCAAACTCTCTAAATAGGAAAAGATCGCCGAGCGACCTTGCTATTTTCACGCTCGATAAATTATTTGAAGTATGCATCCTTTGAGCGATAGTTTAACCCTTTTTCGGTCTCGTTGGACTACTGTACGAAAAAGGAACTGAGAGAGTTCTCTTTTGAGTGTTTTTCCAAACTCTATAATCTTCAAAAACCTTCGAGTTTACTATCTTTGGACTCGGTAAACACACATTGACAAACTCGTGATGGGACCGAACCACTCCTTCCTAGGGTTCATTAAAAATACTCCGAGGGACTCGTTCAAAGGATGAGCTTATATCAACAAGCATATGTGATCCTCTTCAATCTTGCGTAAAAATAAAGAGGTACTTGCCAGAAATGGTGAGGGAAAATTTGGGAAAGGTATATGTTTCATCTTTGTATTAATTGGCAGTAAGTGTCACTTTTGAACATGACACCCCATGTGTCGTATTTGATATCAAGTTCTGTCCATGTGTCGTATTTGAGTCAATTCTACCAAACCATTGGTCGTGTCATTCATATGTTCAAGAGAAATCCGTCTGAAACCTCTATTTGAGTCGGCCATCTGCAGTTATCCATTCTCTTCGTGTCGGCCTTCCCTGTGCCCGAAGTCCAATTGTTACATGCTCTGTTTCACTTTTCAAACTCTGTTACTCATTTCATGTCATTGATGGGGGATACATCAAGGCCCTCCTGTGACGAGTCTTTTTCCATCGACTTCAGCACATTATCCGGAATTAAGACTTAGAAATCATCCAGTACCTTGGAGCTTGCATGCCTCAATGGCAAGTTTCCTCGCTTTCGATAGTGGGTTTACATCATTGACCCCTGATCGAAAGATTCCATCGGATGTTCGACATCAACTCATTTATTCACACTCGATGGATTGTACTTTAGTACCTTGGGAGTCATTGACATCAATGGTGATTTCCCTTGCACTTGTTAACGGTTACATCAATGGTTGGTAATCAAGTGGTTTCTACCATGCTCGACTTCGACACATGTAATCACATGGTTAGATTTGTACTTTGGGTGATGAGATTGAAGACCCTGGATATTGTCTTAAGTGATCCAGGTTACGATGGAGTATGTATAATTTGCGACACATAGATCCACTGTGTATGTTTCGTGGCTATTTCGTCTTGATTAAAAATTTGTCGCATAGATCCACAGTGTATTCAGGTGGCTATGCTATGTTGTGACGACATGGATCCACAGTGTAGGATTGGTGGCCATGATCTTTGTTTATGATGTCATCAGTCTATGATATGAGTATGGGAATGCCTACCTCAGAAATTGGTATACATGATATTCTGCCGATGCTTGGATGTTTGCAGGTTTCTAATTAGATGTGCTCTTGGTTCTCGACACACACATGCAGCTTACAAAGTCTATAGACTGTCACTGGTTCCAATCTCAGACTTTAGTGGGAATTATGTTATCCACAATTTTGGTCATCGTGATGATGTTATGATGATGGAAAATCAAGCTCTTCACTAAGAACACTTTCCTGAGAAAAGTTACATTTGTTTGCTTCCAGAAATCATACTTTTAAGGGATGTTCACAGGCTACCTATATATTTACCTACAAGAATGCCTGATTCTCATAGGCTGCATTAAGCTGGGGTGCGAGGGGTTCGCACTGTACCTAACTATCAGGGTGTGAACATCATCTAGAGGAAGGAAAAAGGGTAAATTCTCAAACCTTCTAGAAGGGAATCTTCTAGAAGCATGAGTTGGCATTCGAATGGTTATTCAAGTGGTGGCATTCCAGATATCTTGGGATCATTCCTATCCAAGTAACTAATCTATTTTCTCCTATATATTGAGGGGAATGCTTATGGAAAAGGTTAGAAGCAAACTAGCAAGAGATTGATTGGAGAATTATTGAAAGCCTGTATGAAGGATTGATGCTACAACAGCTAGAGACAACAGGAAGGTCATCAAAAGTGGTTGATTTTCTTCATGCATGAGCAAGTGTGTGTGTCGGAGCTAGGAGCCATCGAAAGGAGATCTACAACATCAAGGCTCAGGTTGTAAGTTTCACTTTCAATTAATTCAATACAGTAATATGTCCCTTTCCCATAAAGATGATATCACTTTATTACATAACTCCTTGATCATATGTATAGATTAGCTATTGAATATATTGATTTTATTTCACTTCGATTGGATTGTACTGTTGTGATCTGAACGACGCAAGAGCATTGGAGCAAATCTTGGAACAACAAAGACTCAAGGAAAACGTTCATAAGGTATGTCCCGGATCCTTGTCTCTTAGTTCATTCAACAGGCTAGATCTAGGAAAAGAGTATTATTCTGTCTTGTTTTGTTCTAGATCCAAGTGGATCTAGGGAGATCGGTTTGTGTCCGTACTTACAGATTAATCCTGAAACAATTAGACAACGCGGCTTTGGAAGAGTCAACTCTAACAACCAACAATTATATGTGGAGAAGATCTTCATGATTACAAGGAAAGTGGTTAAATCTTGAGGCTATAAATAGTAGAATCCATGGTTCATTATCAACAAGCGATCGAAATGATACCATATATTGGAGATATGAAGGTCCAATATGCATTGTAATGTTCTAATCATAGTGTTCTTTGCTTAAATGTTTTAACGGTTTCTTTAGATACCACTTTTGTCTTTTAAATTTTATTTCCTTTTCGATTATTTGCAATATTGTATTTTATATTTCATGTTAGGTTCCACCCTATTCCTTAGTAGAGTATCAGAGCCGATGGTTTGAAACCTCACCTGTTATCTGCAAATCTTGTTAAGTCAGATATGTTGTGTGATTGAATCTGGCATGGTAGTTTGTTGATTGGAACTTATTGAAACATAACAATTTTTGTCTAGATATAGAGGATGGATTCGAAGATTGATCTTGTTATTATGAAGATATCAAATTACATAGTATGGGAACTAGACATGGAAACCTTGTTCAAGAGTAAAAGACTATGGAAATATAGGAAGATTGTGATTCCAAATCCAACAAACAATTAGGAAACTTTCATTGTCGATGGAAAGAAGGATGAGGCTATGGGGGTCATGAGGACCTATATATCGTGGGAGATTGAGTTTCACACCAATGAAATCAAATTCCCTCATCGGGCTTGAAAGAAGTTGAAGTCATTGTTCAACATAGTCGACAAGAGCCACATCATGAACACCGATAAAGAGTTGATCTCTCTCAATCCTCATTCTTTTCACATAATAGAGGACTATTTGGCGCATGTCAAAGAACTCCAATTGAAATTGGGTGAATGTGGAAATAATTATCAGAATAAAGTTGGACAACTCATCAATCTAGTCCTAATGAGTTTAAGAACACCATTCTATGTGATTGTGTCAAGTTTCCATGCCAACTAGAAAACATGCAAGGATTATGGTAAGGACTATACCTTTAAATATTTTTGTGGTCTTTTGATTATTGATAAACATACATTACTTAAAGAATTCAAGCTTGGTGGTAAACATCAAGCCCACTTTCTTAAGGGAAAAGGAAAGTCAAGTTACAGGGAAAGAGTACAGTTTGATACCTCTACATAGAAATGTGGAGGCCTCAACCAAAAACCTAAGTGAAAAATAGATGCACCCCAACAAAGTAAAAAGAAGAAGACATTTCATAACTATGGAAATACTAGACATGTGGAGAAGGTTTGTTATAAGAAGAAAAAAAAATTATAGGATAAGATTAAATGCTTTGAAGGAGGCGTATCCTATGTACGATGACTTGCTAAAAATTTCACTTTCCAAGTTGGGACTTCTCAAGCCTTGCTATCTCATTCTACATAGAACGAATATGTAGTCGACTAAGGGTTCCCACATCATATGGCTAAAGATGCCTCCTTGTTCACATACTTGAATGACACCAATTAGAGGAAGATTTATTTCGCTAATGTTTTCTCTCTCAATATTGTTGGTGAAGGTGATGTTACCTATTGTCATGGGAGGATTTTCGATGTTTATCATGTGCCAAAAATCAATGCCAATATGTTGTCTATTCATTGGTTAATGCAGATAGGGAAGATTGTGTAATTTTGTCTAGATCGATTCTAGGTTCATGATTTGAAGAAAGTCCAATCGATTTTTGTGGGAGGGGTTCTCGACCCAAATGACATTCTATATAAATTCGGTGACACAACTAAACCTGACAAAGAACTGACTTCTCTTATTTATCACACTTATGAATGAAGTTGAACTTGGCATGAATGAATCAGACACCTAAATTTTCGAGGTCTGTAGGAACTCGCACCTCAAAACATGGTTGTTGATCTACCTAAAGTGTTCCCCCCTGAAGGAGTTTCTAAAGGTTGTGTGCTTGGAAACCATCATCAAGCATTGTTTGACTCTAGAAAAGTGTGGTGAGCACAAGAGCTACTAGATCTGGTTCAGAGTAATGTCTACTCCATCAATCTACCTTCCCTCATAGGCACAAGGTATATTTTGACTTTTATTGATGAGCTATCTCGTTTCACATGGGCTTATTTTCTAAAGAATAAGAATCTTGTCTTTGATAATTTCAAAGATTTTAGAGACTTTGATATGCCAATGATTTGGTGTTTTTGTTGGTCATGTCTATACGAATGTTGAGTATTAACCTTCAAATGTTAGGAAGGATGTGTGTAATATTGAAATGACCCAAAACTAAAAAGAGGTATCCGAAGAGTCGAGGCAGGGCACCCAAGGATTGGACTGGCCTTGTAGCTGGAGAAAAGTGATGGGTGGAATGTACGTAGTGGTTGTGAATGAAATAGTGGTGGTATTAATAATATTGTTATTGTTATAATATTGTTAAATTTGTTATATATATAACAAATTTGAGATTTAAACAAGATTTAACTCAACACATGATACCTATGAAGGTGGTGACTTGTCTCTCCCAGGTGGACATGGCTTCTCACCATATGGTACTGCAACCTATACAAACACAAGAAAATTATATTTGTGCATGCCATAAAATAATTAAATCACTATGGTGAATTTAATAATTGTGGCGCATACTTCTGTATGCGGTACACCAAATAAAAAAGACGCCTTTACTACTGCATCAGTGGTGGAGTTAGAGACTTATGCATCTATCGGTGCACAGGGTCTGTTATAGGGCCGTAATAATTAAAAAAAACATCATATAATAATATATGGAAATAAACACACACACATACACACACACACACACACACACACACACACACACACAATCATGAAGAACAAAGAGATGGTTAAGATACTAACCTCCTCCATTAAACTATGATTTCGATTGGCCTCCATCTACCCATAACAAGTCTACTCGCAAATAGAGTATCTAAGAGGCTCACATGAATGGATACTATGTCCATGTGCCCTCTCCTGAATATACTCTATTGTAGGGGTTGAAGGTATGACCCCTCTACCAATGTCACGAGCGGGCACCTCTTATTGAGATAATGCAACAAAATTTTCTTGTTGCACCAGGATACGAGTCAACACTGATAAAGATAATTTTGTTTGTTGGATACCTTATATAATGGGAGCATGTTGAGCAAGGGGGTTAGGCCTTCACCTAGGAGGACAAGGATCTAGTGTAGGGTCATGCCTAGCATGCTCTCTACCAATGTCACGAGCGGGCACCTCTTATTGAGATAATGCAACAAAATTTTCTTGTTGCACCAGGATACGAGTCAACACTGATAAAGATAATTTTGTTTGTTGGATACCTTATATAATGGGAGCATGTTGAGCAAGGGGGTTAGGCCTTCACCTAGGAGGACAAGGATCTAG
>JASDQU010243444.1:61011-71379 GCA_032191745.1 Picea mariana | reverse complement strand
TTCAACAGAAGTATTGGGTAAGAGTTCTACCGCTAGCTTCAGAGAAGGTATTTCACATTCTATTGGTAGAATGGCTTCCATGCCATAAACTAATCGAAAGGGTGTAAATCCTGTAGCAAATTTAACAGATGTTCGATATGCCCACAACGCTGAAAACAACATCGTGTGCCAGCTAGTTTTATGAATTCCTATCATTCATCAAATCATAGTTATGAGAACCTTATTGATTGCTTCGACCTAGCCATTAGCCTGTGGATAATAGGGTGTTGAGCTATCATGACGAAGGCCCAACTTTTCCATAAGTTCAGACATCATATAATTCCTAAAATGACTACCGTGAACGGTAATGATAACCTAAGGAACACCAAAACGAGTGATGACATGGTTGAAAAGAAAAAACGCTGCATTCTTTCCAGTATTATCAAATGTTGGCATCACCTCAGCCCACTTAGTAAAATAATCAACAGCTACAATAATATAACCATGCCCCCCGGCCGAGTGAGGGTGAGATGTCATGAAATCAATGCCCCATTTTGCAAAAGGACCAACTGAGACCAAGGATGAAGGGGAGTAGGATGCGACCGAATCTTCTGGTTGTAGGTCTGGCAGGCATGACACTTATGAACAGTAGTAATGCAGTCATTTAACAAGGAAGGCCAAAAATATCTTACACGCAAGATTTTTTGGGCAGTAGCATACCCAGACATATGACCACCACATGCTCTAGAATGGCAGTCATTCAAAGCTTTCTCAGCTTCATCAAAAGTCAAACAACACTGAAAGATAGAGTCAATGCCTCGATGATAAAGAGTATCGCCGAGGACGATATAATGACGTTCTTGATAATGGACACGATGGCATTTGGCGCTAGACAAAGAAGACCGGAAAGTTTGAGTTTGGAGATATATAATGATATATCCGTACCAAATATCGTTAGTACTGATAAGGAAAAGTGATTCGTCAGGTAACGAATCGACTGCTACCTTTTCCGTAGCAGTGTGGGGAAAATCACAAATTAACTCAGGGAAAACTAAGGATTTCTTCGACGTGGCGCGATCGAATTCCAAGTCAAACTCCTGGATAATGAAAATCCACTTGGAGTACTTGCCCCCCGGCAATTGACATGTCAAAATATGTTGCATGGGGTTACAATGTGAAATCACTGTAGTCTTCCTGGAGAGAATATAATGGCGAAAACGTTGAACCGCTTGAACAGCAGCCAAAGCCAGTTTTTCAACATGTTGGTACTTGATTTCAGTGGAAGTGAGACTTCGACTCAAGTAATATATAACATGTTCATCGTGTTCATCATCCTCCTGAATGAGAACCATGCCGATAGTATACTCGGAAATAGCTAGATAAGGAAAGTAATCTTGACTATAATCAGGAGGAAAAAGAAGAGGAGCTTTCATGAGGGACAACTTTAAAGCTTCAAAAGCGTTGTTAGTAACCTTATCCTAGACAAAATCTAAACCTTTCTTTAGAAGATGTGTAAAACCCCGAGTAATCTCAGCGTAATTCGGGATGAAGCGACGAAGAAAATTTTCTTTCCCTTGCAAACTTTGTAACTGGCGCAGTGAAGAAGGTGGAGGGAGATTAAGAATCGCCTCAACCTTAATAGGATCTACCCGGATCCCCTGACATGAAACAATGAAACCGAGAGATGGCGAGACTCTACCCAAAATATGCATTTATGAGGGTTTAGACGAATGCGGTAGAACCGACAACGAACGAAAATTGCTCGGAGATGATTAGGGCTATCAACTCAGCGTAAGGAATGAGCTGGCAAATCGTCCAAATAAGGTTGAACGATATGCTTTATATCGTGAAACGCATAAGACATAGCATGCTGAAACGTAGCACCTGCGTTCTTAAGACTGAAGGGAAGTTTTCTATAGGCGAAAGTACCCCAAGGACAAATAAAAGTTGTTTTATGTTGGTCCTCGGGAGCGATCTTAATTTGATTATAGCCGGAGAATCCATCCATGAGAGAAAAGATTTCACTGCCGGCACAGTCATCGACGATCTGGTCGACGAAAGGGGTTGGAAAGTTGTCCTTTGGATAGGCTTTGTTAATATCCCGATAATCAACACAAACATGTATACTACCACCTTTCTTATCAATCGGTACAGGGTTGGAAACCCATTCTGTCAGAGCCATGGGATAAATAAAACAGGCTTTGAGAAGTTTTTCAACTTCGAGTTTGATAGCTGCCACTTTACGTGGATGGACAGGATGGAGGCACTGCCGGACTGGTTTTTCTCTGGGGTATGTCTTAATTTCATGAACAACAATAGCAGGGTCGATACCTGGAATCTCTTCGTAACTCCAAGCAAAGATATCGCGAAATTCTTTGAACAAAGCAGTATAGGTGACAATTTCCTCTGGAGAACACGAAGCTCCAATGTGAACATTTTCAACTATCCCAGGTTTAACTGAAATATCAATGGGTATCGTAGTAGAAATATTATTGAGGTTCCCTTCCGCAAACACATCGTGTGTAGATCCAGGAATAGTCGTTATAACAACAATGGTCGACGGAGTCGAAATCCGCTGGTAATTCTCAAGAGTGTGTTGTTCCAGAAACAGTATGGAACGATGATGCCCATCGTCCCAATGTGTATCGGCCATGACGGACATGATCATCTCATCAGTGGAAAAAATGACATGGAAAGGATCGGGAGACAACTCTTCAAGAGAGGGTGTAGAAGGTGTTGCCAATCGAATCGCATGATAAGCAGACTCAACCAGACTTATCGGCCTGACGTTGCCGAAATGAGCATGATCTCCAGGATCAGGGACTATCCGAGGGTCAAAAGACACCAGAATCTCATGAGGAACGGCGGAGATCATGTTAATAGAAGCAATGGACGGGTGCAGAATATCGGGTGGTGGTGGTATGGGAAAAGTAACCATTAACGAAGAGTCTTTTAAAAGATCCACTCCAACATTCTCGTAACCCAGTTGGGTTTTAGCTATAAACGGCACGTTGCCGGTGCGAGTATCAGAATTAAAGAAGGCAAGTTGATCAACCGTAACGACTTTTCCTTGGTGAGGAAAACGGACTACACTGAAAAGTGTTGACACAACAGCACGCATAGAATCTACCCAGCTACGGCCAAGAAGAAGATTATAATCTAGGGGAGCATTGAAAAATTCCACTTCAACTTGGACTGTCTTACCTTCGAGAGTAACGGGCAACGACGGAAGAACACCGTAAGGCTTAAAACCCGAGCCATTAAAGGCTTTCAAAGTATTTTGTGATTCAGTTAACGGAGGAGAGCCAATGGCTTTCCAACAAGTAAAAGAAATTACACAAGTAGAGGCACCCTCATCAATAACAGTTCGACAGATGTTCTTGTCTGAGACAACAACTTGTATTTGAAACGCAAGCTGTAGGGGTAACCTTGGAATATGGTCTTCCAAGTCAAAGTCTATCAAATTCGTATCTGTAGGATCAATTCCACCTATGGCTTTCAACAGAGCCCTTCGTTGTGCAGGACAAGACTGAAGGACTTCAAGGGCAGACATCGCTGAAGGTGCTTGGGCCAGATCTTCGACAATGCTATACTTCTGGGCCGCACGAGCATGAGGATTGAATTTCGATCTCTTAACAACACCTTTCGGGGGTCGTAGGACTATATCAAGGCTCGGTCATTCGAGATGAAGAGGACCGTTCGTAGGTGGATTTGGCAGAGAGGGTTGTACCAAATCAGGAGGTAAATCGTCAACCTTCTCCTTAGAAGGAGAATAGTCTTTGGCTCTAGTTGCGATGGCAACGTCATTGTTCTTAGAATCACCAGTGCACATCAAAACATATGATGTCGTAGAAGTAGATGGTTGGTCATGAATGACCAAGGAGGCATGTTGTTGAGACGGGAAGGGTTGAGACAAGATTGTCGGTGTAGAGGGTTTCGGCGTTCCTTGAAGGAACTTGTTAACTTTGCACGTCTAGGACAATCCTTCATGTAGTGATCGTCACCACAGATAAGGAAAGGGTAGCATGGTTTGCACTTATCCTGATCTTCTATAGGAGGGGTTTTAGTTTTCTCATTTTGATTATTATTTTTACTCTCCTTATTCTTTCCTCTCCCTTTCTTTGATTTATTTTTACCGGTCGGAGTAGATTGAACATCGTTCACTTCAGAGGTTTTACCGTCGGGAGGAGCAGGAGATGGAGCACTTTGAACATTAGAAGAAGTGGATTTAGGGGTTGTAGTTGAAACGGAATGTGAGTGGGTATGAGCAGTACCAATCACACCATCAGCTACATGTGAGGCAGCCAGAGAAGTTGAAGTGTTGGAAGTACTAGGAGGAGGTAGTTCAGGCAGTAAATCGTAGAGTGTTCCCATTTGCGAATAAACGAGATCAAGATACTGAGCATGACTTATAGCCTGCTCCTCTGTAACAACACCACCCATAGAAATGTATTTACCAATTTTGTTCACAAAGGATTTCGTAAACCATTTTGCGAGTAACTGATCAGGAAGTTCAAGTTTGATGAGACGTCGTCTCCGTCTCCACTCATGTATATGATCCAAGATGTGAGTACCTTTAGTTTGTTTAAAATAAGTCAAGATCTTGGTCCTAGTATCCTAACGGATCGGTAACTGGTAATGTGTGTGAAAATCCATAGCTAAGGTGTTGAAATCAGAAAAAAAACCTCGTGGCAATTCAATATACCACTTTGCAACCGAACCGGTAAGGGTTCGTTGAAAAAGATGTAGACGAATGGAGTCATCCATCAGCGAGTTGGATGAACACCATAAATGAAAAGTCATGACATGATTATTTGGGTCCTCTCCCAACTTGCCATCGAATTTTGGAATATCTAATGGAAGTTTAGCAAGGATAGCAGGCCATTGGGGAGAGTGACGAATAGGATCATTTAGAATCCTAGACAAATCTGGCAAATCAAAAGTAGCAAGGAAAGGCAATTGTCAGTTTACTTGTCAGTACTGATGGCTTTGGGATGGGAGCCCTGTCGGCAAACCAGTAGGAGAATAAGCAGACTGTCCGTAGAGGGAAGACCCTGGCTGATTCGGTGGTGGCCGGATAGGATAGTAGCCCCAAGGATTGTAACCTTGAGTTTGAGTAGGGACCTGAGGTTGAGTAGTGTGACTCTGACCCCAAATAGGATTAGTTACCCCTGGATAAGGTTGGCCAATGGTAGGGACAGCTTGCTGCCCCCCATCATTTTGAGGAAAGTTTTGTAGAAGTTGGTTCCAATACTAGGCCAATTCAGGAGGTATATTTTGTCCAAAAGGTGAGGTTGGTCCCCCTACTGTAGGTATAGTTCCACCCAGAAGTTTTGTACCAACCGTAGGTTGTGTAGTGACTGTGTTGTGTCTGGGAAAAGGAAAAGGAACCATACCACCCTGTCCACCAACGGGAATCTGCGTGTTCGGTGCAACAGTCGGAATAGTGCCGCTAGGATTAGGATTACCAGAAGGAAACTGAGGGAGCGTCAAAATAAAATTGGGAATAGGATGCCCAGGGAAAAGAGTACCACCTGGAGAACCGTCTGGGGTTTGCGGAAGTGTTGGATTAGGAGGATTCAACAAAGCATTCAACGCATGATAACCGGGTGGTAATGTCGGGATGACATCAAGAATTCGCTTGGTATTGATAGGAGGAAGAGTAGAAAAAGTAATTTCGGTTTGGACACTCGTAGTATTCGCGAGATGGGCCATCTCGAGAGGGAGAACAAAGCGATAAGTGGTAGTCTCTGGTGTAGTTTCTGGCTCAGAAGACACAGGAGGGTTGATTTCGTAGACAGGAGTTGACTCAGTACCAAAAAGGACTCGTCGAAAATCACCCGACCAAAAAGGATCTTGGCCTACTACACCATGAGAAGGCCCAATAGTTGATTCAGAAGAAGTAACAACGGTTTTTTTAGAAGGATTTAATCGTCCAAAAGGTCATTCACCACGACGAACGCGATAGTCCTCTATAGTATTGGTAATTCGAAAATCTCCTAGAGAACCAGGGCGTTCTACCTGTGGAGGTGGTGTAGAAACGTCTTGGACTTCACTTATGTCCACGTGTGGTGGAGTAATAACTGGGACTTCACTTTGACGAGGAGAGCCCTCAGGGGTACCCTCAGGTGTTGCTATATGCAAGGGTTGTGAAGCGTCTGGATGTTCTAGGGATAAACCTTGCATCCTACGTGAACGTCGTGGGGGAGCAATTGTAAGCAAGTGACAAGCTCCGCGAAAAAACTCCTATGGTCAACTTCGAGAAACAAACAACACTCACTAGTAAGCAAAATCTAAGAAGCAATCACCAAGCAAACAATACCTTCTAATTTCGAAGCCACTAGTTGGTGATGAAATCCAACATCGCAACAACGAGACGAGAAGGGGCGGGGCTAAGGTGGAAAATTTACGTTGATGACCTGCTTAACAGACTTATGCCCTGGTGCAAGCTCCCACACATAATCGTGGGTATATCCTCCAAGGAGCCCGAGTGAGTTTGATCAACGTCGATTCTAGGTACCGTGAAGACTTTCCCCTCCACAGTCACATTGGGTAAGAAGCTAGAGAGATAGGCCACTAAGGTCACCACAAACAATAGTACAACCTGGGGGAACAGTCATCAGTCTGATCCACACGCAAGGGCAGGGTATCTATCCCAAAATCAACTCAAAGGATTCCACTCATAATTGTGGGTATACCTCAGAGTGATCCCCGTAATACGTACAATCTCTACACCGATGTCAACAAAGCAGGGTTAGTAACTCTGCCAACACCAATGCGACCTAGTGCTTGACCCTTGTGTTAGAAGGGCATCCCAGGACAATATGTTGCAAATGGAATTTAACACTCCCTAACTCAAGATTCTATTGTGTGTTTTTTAGCTTTTGGAGAGTGTATCTCTCTTCCTACTCCAAAGCACTAGCCTAGCTAAATGTTGGTGTAAAAGAGCCCTAGAAAAAAGTTACTAGATACATTTTAAGATTACGCAATGTTTTTAAAAGTTGTTGTTTACTCAAAGGTAATGGAAGTGAAACTCATGGTGTATGACTCTGACCCAAATAATGCAAGGATAATGATGAAATATAACACTTTTCATTCCATGAATCCTAGTTATGGGAGAGAGAGAAACTTTTCCAAATCAACTCAATACTACTATGCAACATACAATTTCCTTTCAGATGTCAATGCAAAGAATCATATGCCAAAGGACAATCTCTATGTGTCTCTTCCAAATACTTCAATAAACTCAAAAATTTGATTTTCAATGTCTTTTGAAATACAAAAAACAATATTTTGAAAGAAAACTTGTTGTTCACTTTCCAAAAAGAACTCTGATCAATGAGAAAAGAAAATCAAATCATAAAGACTCAAACGATAACAACCCAACCAACACTTTCAACGAAAGTAAAAACAAAAAGCAAATCAATGAGTTCTTCAATGCAAATAAAAAATGTTCTTTCGAACCAACAAGCAAATGAGAAACACCAAGCACTTAACTCTCAACCAATCACTGGTTCTCAGCCAATCCGACACACTCAACTCAAGAACTCAGAGAGACTGAAAATGCCAATAAGAGCCAAGAAATGAAAGCCAAGCTACAAAAGAGAAGAAACACCTTGAAACCCTAAAACAATTCAAGCATGCAAACCAAAGCAAGAGATGTATCAATCAATGATCCAATCAGCCAATCAGAGATGAATCAAATGATCTGAGCAATCAAAACTCAAATTCAAAATATTAAAAAATCTTTCTCGCAGGCAAGTAGTGGAACACAGTGCGAGAAGATATTGTTCTCGTAGGCCACCTTAAAGCAAGGTGCGAGGTGTTCGCACTGGACCCTATGTGCAGGGTGAAAACTTGACCAGTTCTCGCAGGCTACAGTTGAACGCAGTGTGAGAAGTCCTGAAGATGATAAAAATTTTGAAGATGAAGGCAAAATTGACAAAGGCTTATAGACCCAGGAGGTCTCTCAGGGTATCCTGAGGACTCAGAGACAGATAAAACAAGAGAAAAATGAAACTAGAGAAAATGGCCACAGAAAAATACAAAAGCCACCAAAAAATGGGATAGGATCCCCAATAGAGTCACCAATTTTGTTTCAGGATAAATCCGTAAGTGCGGACACAAACCGATCTCCCTAGATCCACCTGGATCTAGAACAAAACAGGACAGAATACTACTCTTTCCCTAGATCTAGACTATTGAATGAACTAAGAGGTAAGGATTATGGAAATACCTTTTGAACGCTTCCTTGAGTCTCTGTTGTTCCAAGCTTTGCTCCAATGCTCTTGTACCATTCAGATCACAACAGTACAAACCAATCGAAGTGAAGGCAGATCAATATATCCAATAGCTAATCTATACATATGATCAAGGAGTTATGTAATAAAGTGACATCATCTTTATGGGAAATGGACATATTACTTTATTGAATTAATTGAAAGTGAAACTTACAACCTGATCATTGATGTTGTAGATCTCCTTTCGATGGCTCCTAGCTCTGACACACACACTTGCTCATGCATGAAGAAAATCAACCACTTTTGATAACCTTGCTGGTGTCTCTAGCTGCTGTAGCATCAGTCCTTCATACAATCTTGCACTAATTCTCCAATCCACCTCTTGCTAGTTTGCTTCTAACCTTTCCCATGAGCAATCTCTTCAATATATAGGAGAAGATAGATTAGTTACTTGGATAGGAAATGATCCCAAGATATCTGGAATGCCAGCACCTGAATAACCATTCGAAAGCCAACTCATCCTTCTAGAAGATTCCCTTCTAGAAGGATCGAGAATTTATCTTTTTCCTTCCTTTGGAAAATGCTCGCACCCTGAGAGTTAGGTACAATACGAACCCCTCACACCCTAGCTTAATACAGCCTGCGAGAATCAGGCATTCTCGCAGGCAAATATATAGGTACCCTATGAACATCCCTTAAAAATATGACTTCTGGAAGCAGACAAATGTAACTTTTCTCAGGAAAGTGTTCTTAGTAAAGAGATTGATTTTCCATCATCATAAGATCATCACGATGACCAAAATTGTGGATAACAGGGATGAGAGAGTGCACAAAAGTGTGTGTACTTGGTCAGTCTATCAACAATCACCATGATGACACTCTTTCCTTCAGACTTCCATAACCCTGTGATGAAATCCATGGAAACCTCCTCCCAGTGTTGACTTGGGATGGTTAATGGTTGTAAAAGACCTGGGGTCTTAATTTTTTCCACCTTATTTTCTTGGAAAACCAAACATTCTGCCACAAACATTTGAACATCATTTTTAAGGCCATCCCAAAAAAATTCCTTCTTCACCCTATGGTAGGTTTTTAAAAAACCTAAGTGCCCTCCTACTAGAGAGGTGTGCAATTCCAATAGTACCTTTTGTTTGAGTTCGTATTTCTTACATAAATATAAGCGATCTTTGTACCATAATGAATCATTTTTCCATGTAAATGTATCTGATGTACTGGAATCCTGCTGCAACCTTTGAATGAGAGTCCACACTTTTTCGTCATTCTTCCATTCATCCCTTTATTATATTATCCAATCAGGCTGGATGATCGAGATAGCATAGAGAAAGGCCTCAACATATTCATCCTTCCTTGAGAGTGCATCTGCCACAACATTTTTCTTCCCTTTTTTTACAGACGATTTCAAAATCATAACCCAATATCTTGGTTACCCATTTTTGTTGTTCTTCTGAAGATAGTCTTTGCTCCAAGAAGTATTTAAGACTATCATGATTTTTTTTTACCTTGAAGTGCCTACCTATTAGGTAAGGACGCCATTTCTTCAATGCATGTAGTATTTCCATCATTTCCTTCTCATAAATGGGTTTGTGTAAGTCCTTTCCCTTGAGTGGTCGACTTTCAAAAGCCAGGGGCCTTCCTTCTTACATTAGTATAGCACCAATTCCATTTCCCGAGGCATCACATTCCACAATAAAGGTTTTTGTGAAGTCTAGAGTGGTCAAGACAGGATCTTTGCACATCACCTCTTTATGTTGTTCAAAATATTTAATTTCCTCTAGAGTCCATGAAAATGCATCCTTCTTAGTTAGTTCTATTAAAGGTGTTGGTATTCTTCCATAGTGTCGAACAAACTTGCGATAGTAACCTATCAAACCCAAAAATCATTTAAGATTCTTTAATGTTTTTGGAATTGACCAGACCATTACGGCCTTAATATTGTTAGGGTCTACCTTGACACCTTCATGAGATACAATATGAGCCAAATACTCTACCTCCTTCACTCCAAAGAAACATTTGGATGGTTTGGCATATAGTTGTTTCTCCTTTAGTAGTTGTAGCACCTTGTCAGCATGTCGCACATGATCCTTCCAAGACTTGCTATAGATTAGTATATCATCAAAAAATACTAACACAA
>JASDQU010243444.1:44235-60961 GCA_032191745.1 Picea mariana | reverse complement strand
TGCTAGGGTCTACCTTGACACCTTCATGAGATACAATATGACCCAAATACTCTACCTCCTTCACTCCAAAGAAAAAATTGGATGGTTTGGCATATAATTGTTGCTCCTTTAGTAGTTGCAGCACCTTGTCAACATTTTGCACATGATCCTCCCAAGACTTGTTATAGATTAGTATATTATCAAAAAATACTAAAATAAGTTTTTGAAGGAAGGGCTTGAAAATGGAATTCATCAACCCTTGGAATGTGGAAGGTGCATTTGTAAGGCCAAAAGGCATGACCAAAAATTCATAATGGCCTTCATGAGTTCGGAATGTTGTTTTTGGGATATCTTCTTCCTTCATTCTAATTTGATGATACCCTGAACGAAGATCCAACTTTGTGAAATAGATTGCTCCATGTAGTTTGTCTAACAATTCATCAATGACAGGAATGGGAGACTCATCTTTAATAGTGATCTTGTTGAGCTCTCTATAATCTAGACACATATGCCATGAGCCATCTTTCTTGAATACCATTACCACCGGTGCATAGTAAGAAATTTGGCTAGGTCTAATAATGCCAGCCTCTAACATTTCTTCAACCATGTGCTCAATTTCACTCTTATGGGCATAAGGGTATCTGTATGCCCTGATGATTTCGAGTGGGTGGAAGACCTTTGGGAATATCTTCAAATACTTTGGAATTCTTATGAATGATCCCTTGGAGATCTACAGGAATAGATGCCTTAGATGTTTGAACATCTAGTGAGCATAGTTGTGCAATGACACCTTGATGCCCCTTTTTCAATAATTTTCTCATGCCATTAGTGCTTATCACCTTACTGGGTTTCCTTTCGATACCTCTTAGCTCAATTTATTTTCCTTGCAATGAAAATTTCATGAAAAGTTTTTGAAAATTAAAAGCCACTATTCCTAATGATTGTAACCATTGGATTCCTAGTACAACATCTGCACCACCCATGGGTATAGCAATCATTGGACTATTCATTACATATTCCCCCATAGTAAGATTGATCTTATTGCATTTTCCTGAGCACTTCATAGTTCCTCCATCTGCAATCATTACTTGAAACTCTGGTGCTGGATATAAAAATCAATTGAGATCTTTGGCTAATTTATAGTGAATGAAATTATGAGTACTGACAGAATCAATTAGGACTATTACCTTTTTCTTTTTGATATATCCTTTGATCTTGAGGGTTTGAGGAGCGATAATTCCTGCCAATGCATTACACGATATCGTGGGGGTCAACTCTTCAGATGAAATTGATTCTACGTTTTCATCTTGAGATGGTTCTTGTTCATGTTCTTGTTCTTCTTCCTCTTCACAATCTATGTAGAATAATTTCTTCTCAACACACTTATGTCCCTTACTATACTTGTTGTCACAATTAAAGCATAAACCTTTTGCTTTTCTTTCCTCCAATTGTTGAGGTGTCAACCTTGTAGGTTGAGGTGTTTTAGAAGAAGGAGCATTATTCTCTCTATAGATGTTAGGATTGGTCCTTCTAGTATCCATCGCCATATTTTTACTTTCAACATTTCTTTTCACCCTACATGCATTCTCCAATGATTTGGGTTCCCAAAGGAGAACCTCATGTTGAATGTTATCTCTTAAAGTTCCTATGAATACATCAATAAAGTGCTGATCTGGAATATCTGTTACCTTTATATTCAATCTTTGGAAGTTCTCAATGTGCTCTGTAACTGAACCCTTTTGCTTGAGATTTGTCAATTGGTTAAATAAGGTATTGCTCCTTGTATCCTCATAGTGTGCTATCATTTCTTTCGTGAAAATTGTCCAAGTGACAATTGATTTGCGAGAACAAAGCCATCTATACCATACAAATTTATTTGGTTCTAAATATAAACAAGCAATTCGTACCTTTTGTGTATGTGGCACATTATGTAGATCAAATAATTTCTCCATCTGAAGTATCCATGTGATAGGGTCCTTCCCATCAAACTTCCTAATCGATCTTAGGAACGTGGTTGGTCTTCAACCAAAAGTTAGAGTTTCTCCATTCTTGATTCACCTTCCTTGTGTCCTCGTCATGAATTTCATGGGATACATTTTCACTTTCAGGTGTCCTCTCTATTACGAAATTTTTCAATCTTTCCATGATCTCCTCTTTTAAACCATCCATCTTAGTATTTATTGCCTCCAACTTAACTTCCATCTCTTGTAGTTCATATTTTTTTACTGTCTTCTTTTGTGAATCATTTATGTCCCTATGCATTTCTTCACCTTCATCAAGAGTCCAATTAGGATTGTCTGGAGGCTTATTTGGTGTATAAGTTCCCTTTTTGAGTGGCATGTTGGCCAAGTATCACATTTGAACCGTGATTTTGAGGTGGTTCTGCTAGACAATCTTTATTCTGTTGTATCTACAAATTTTTGGCCCTTCTGGGTATGAAACTTTCTTTTTGTAGTTCTTTGATATTTCTTCTCTACAATTCCATAGGTCTGATCAAAATTGGATGTGCCAAGTGGAATTTATGGTAACTTCCCCATAACTTGCTGATTTTTTACCTTTCCATGAGATCTCACTTGTATAGCGTGCCCCGCACAAAATCATTGATATAAGATTCTGAAACTCGTATCATAAATATTACAGACTATCCACTATCTAATGAAACCAGTCTCACTAAATTTGGATACTCTAGGAAGAATTTATGATTGTTTTACCTGGAACACCTTCTTGAGACTAGTCAATAGGACTAGTCTGATACCCTATCTTCCATAGGGTGTATCTACAAATTTAAGATTACCCAAAATCTGAATGTTTTACCACAGCTACCTTACCAATTTGTGTGAATATCCTCAGGATTTCAAGGTCTGAAACATTACAGAAAACTTTTTATAGCGAAAATTCCGCAATGACTCAGTTCTAAATGATTCCATAACCCTATCTTGCACAGGTTGTATATTTGAAAGTATAAGGCCTCGGGAGATGAAATTTTAACCCAATGTACATTCATTCATATACTAAATATCCACGAATCTGTTCCTTATGAAAAGTTGTAGAAAAAAAGTTATAGTGAAAATTCCAAGGTGTCTCAAATGTAGCAATGAAACCCCAAGACCTTGAGATTTGATACCATATGTTAAGTACCAAATATCAATATAGCATAGAAAAACCTCAGAATAAGTACTCAATGCCTTGAAAAAGAGAGAAATTCAAATAATAATCCTCTTCGAGGGGGCAACCTCCTTATGCCCACATAAATGTACAATTACAAGATGATTCAACATGAAAATGTCTCCTTCGTATATATAGGAGACTAGGAGGTATAATTACAACTAATGGACTAAAGCCGACCTAAATAAAATAACATTACTAATATAATATGCCCCAATTAAGGGGTAATGAGACACTATTTAGGGCTTAACACAACTACTATGATATATGTGTTCATGTGCAATGCATATTGCAGCACAGACAGTAGGTCGTCTCTATATAGTTTGAGCCAACCTACATTGACCATGCCTCCTAGGGCTTCTCCATTCAAGGTTTCCAACTGTACAACACTTGCCTCTGTCACATGTTGAATCACATAATGTCTTAACGAATGCATACAAAACTTCCCTGCATGTTGCATGAACTTACTCTCATACAGTAATACTAAGTCTCCCACTTGAAATTTTTTGTTTTTAATGTGTCTATCATACCATGCCTTCTCTCTTGACTCATGAACCTACGGATGGAACCCTGTGAAAAAAATATATTTAACAAGTTGTACTAATTCTGATAATCTCTCCTCTGATACACCTGAATCTGAGAGATTATTAATTGTTGCAATGCACAGAGTAGGCATAATAAACTTCATTGACATTACTTATTCTTTCCCATAGACCAACCTAAAAGGTGTATGTATTATCAAATGTTTTCTTGCAGTCCTATATGCACATAATACCGCAGGAACCCTTAAGTCCCAATCATATTTCCCTACATTGCATATCTTTTTCTAAGCATTCTCTGGAATTTTATTAAAAGTTTCTACTATCCCATTGGCTTGAGGATGATACATAGTAATATTCTAATGATGAATTTGAAATTACTCAATCAATGTTGCAATTGTCTGATTCAGGAAGTGGGTTCCTTGATCACTCAGTAGAGTGTGTCGGCACCCAAAGCGTGTGATTGCATTATCAAATAGAAACTGCACAACAATCTCCGCAATGCAGTCTATGACTAGTGTTTCTTCTTCCTACCTATCCAGATACTATATCGCAGTGATTATGTAGCTATCTCATGATCTCCTTGTTGATGGGTTGATTGGTCCAACAAATTCAATTTCCCATTTATCAAACACTTGTAATGTAACTTGTGGGTGTAAAGGAATTTCATCCCTCTAGGATGGTTTTCCCACCCTTTGACAAACATCACATGCCTGACAGTATTCTTTAGCATCCTTATGAAGTGTGGTCAAGAAGAGCCATGCGTACAAAATTGTTTGTGTAGTTTATTTACCTATGTATCATCCTCCTACAATCCCTTGGTGCATTTTTGTGAGTATCATAGGTTTTTCATGCTCCAACACACATCGTTTCAATATTCCATATACACCTAACTTGTATAAGTTCCCTTCAATCAATTGATAGTCCGCTAATTTAACCACTAATTTTTTCTTCTGGGCAATTTTCATGTCTCACAGGGCCATTCCTATACTTAAAAAATGTACGATGTCTATGAAGTAGTCGTCCACCATTTTAACTGCAAATATTTGTGCATCCGACAAGTTGTAATCTAGATTCCCTGCATATCCTCCTAATATTATGTGCGATAAATGATCTATTCCTGCATTCAACTTCACTAGTTTCATAACAACCTCAAAATCGTATTCCTGAAACAACTGTAACCACCTGCATATTCTCCCCCTCGACACTATCTTGTTCACTAAGTTTTTTAGTGCAAAATTGTATGTATACATCTTAAAATGACAACCTAATAAATAATGTCTAAACTTTTGTAGCACATATACCATTTCCAATCCTTCTCATTCTGTGTTAGTATAATTCTTCTCTACTATAGACAACTTCTTACTTGCAAAAGAAATTGGGTGATCTACGTGTCCTTCACTTGGTTGAGATAGTATTGCACTCAAATCTATGGATGATGCATATACATGAACATGGAATTCCTTGTTCTAATCTAGAAAGATAAAAATCGGCATGGTCTCTAATTTCTTATTTAAGGTGTCCAAACCCTGCTAACAGTCCTCATTCCACTGGAACTTTGCTTCCTTCTTCAACAATTTCTCCATAGTTGTTGTAATATTCACATAACCTTTGGTAAACTTCCTATAATATAATGTGTGAATTAAAGTTTCCCTCAACTATCTGACTAATGTAGGTGGTTGTAAATCCAAAATCATTGCAATATTTTCAAGATCTACTAATAATCCCTTCTTGCAGACCACATGGCCCAACAAAATTCCAAAAGGTGCTTAAAAAATACATTTCTTCAAATTCAACAAAATATGACATTTTCTACACCTATCCAACATTAACCTAAGTACTTATATGTGATCCTTCAGTAGACTAAACATAGTCCAATCATCTAAGTATACTTCAAGGGACTTATGAATAAATTTCTTAAAAGCTGCAACAACAACTCTTGAAAAAGTTGTAGGTGCATTCTTCAGTCCAAAGGGCATAACTGTGTATTGATAACTTCCCCACTATATTGCAAAAGTAGTCTTATACCTATCTTCATGTGAAATATTTATTTGATGGTACCCTGGGAATCCATCTGTTAAAGAATAAGTCTCCTTCCCTCCTACATTTTATAGTACCTTTTATGTGAACAATGTTGGAAATGGATCATGTAGACATGCATCATTCAGCTTCCTGATATCTATGCAAATCATGATTCCTTATTTTTTCTTATCTTGCATTACCATTGGAATTGTCCATTCTGATTCCACCACTGGTTCAATTATTCCTACTTCTAGAATCTTCTCTATCTCTTCCTTCACCTTCTCTTTATACTTCGGATTTAACATGTAGGGTCTCTGTCTCACTGGCTTAGCATCGGGCTACAAAGGGATATTCATCTCACCTAATTCCCCAACAATCCCCTTCATCTATGAGAATGTAGTTGGGGATAGATCATGATACTCACGCAATAGATATGCAATATTCTCCATCGTTTCATCATTCCAATAATCTACTATATGCATAAACTTTGGATTATCTTTCATCCCAATGTTTACCTTTCATGTCTTTATTGGTTGTGTGTATGCAACAGACTCAAGCTCTGGCCCCTCTACTACACGTTCCCCCTCAATTTTAAGTACTTGTACATTCCTGGGATCTTCCTCACCCTATTCTTCTTTAGCGACATTGTAACACTCCAGTAATTTATGGATGGTCATAGAAGCTCGATGCACACTGCGCACTGGTACCACCTCCATCGGCCCTTCTTCTAAGAAGATCTTGGTTTGAATGACGTGTAACACTTTATCTACTAATGGATATTCACTCTCAAACGTAAAATTTACCTTGAACCTATGAGTCAGTTCATCCTAGTTTGTTGTTTCTCTGGGAATTTCCAGTTCCAAGTAACTATTCTTTGAAATTGTATCCAGTGTATGTATAAACCTGTGCATCCATTCCTCCTTTGGTACCATACTCCATATAGTTTTCCACTGCCCAACATGACCTGATCATTCATTTATTATTGTATACTTATGCGTAATATTCTCTAACTTGGTACCAAATATCACTTGCATTAGTCTTTGACACTGTAGCTAGTCTTCCATCCCCACTTTATCTGCATCCCACCATCTAGATGGAGTAGATTTCAGGACAACATATAGTGCCAATGGCCTTCATTTTTCAGGTACCTATGACTCAAAATCCTTTCCAAATGAACTAATATCATTCAATCCATCATACCTAGGTGGATCACATAGCTTCGTTCCAATCCAACACAATGATCCAGTTATGCATGCACATTGTCTAGTTGATACCTCATGCATCCTCTATTGTCAATGGTCCATACCTTCTTGTGAATCTGATGCACACGAACTAATAATTCTCTAACTTAGCGCACCATCCGTAGTGGGGTTAACATAATCATCCATCCATGCAGTCATATTATTCAAGTTTTCAATTTCATTCCCTCTCGTTGGATTTATGTACCTCTTTCCTGTTGTTAGGTCCAATGGTGCAATAACCTTTAAGTATCCTACATCAAATATTATTTCCCTCCTCTTCATATTAATGATAACTTGATTATCAAATCCCATTCAAGTCCCATCAGTGTTGGATATGGTTGACTATCATCCACGATCTCAATGACTTCAAACTATGCTACATTGTGCACTCCATCTATGTTCACAGGTACTCCTATCAAACGGCCAATTGTTAGTATCTTCTGTTGGTTCTCCAACCTTAACTGAATAGGAGTTCAAATAAACTTGGGTTTCCACATCATTTCTCAAGTATTCTTTGGTAATACATTCACATCAGACCCCAAGTCCAATATAACATTATCCACATCATATTCCCCAATCTACGCATTTAACCTGGATTATTTGTTGGTCCTCTTTCTGTGCAATACCTGGTTCACTACCCTCTGTGTGATAGGAATTTCCATTTCTTGCATGAAATGATCAATCATTTCACATAATGCATTCAACACAGTTTCATATTTCATCAAATCTATGCAACTTCTCAAAAATTCTCTTAAGGTGCTTACCTTCCCCAGTGGCTTCTCTGGCATACTACGATCACAAACAGGAGGCGTTGAGGATGTTGATGCTACCCAATCAGTTTTGATTATCTCTTTTCTTTCCCTCTGAGATGTCTCCTTTTCTTGCTAAGGGTCGAAAGTTGGCAAAGGTCCTGCAAATTTCCTTACCCATTGATCATCCTACTTTCCCTCATTCGTTGCATCAACCCCTGTTCTAGTTTGTTTGTGCGTAACAATTGCTATTCTAGGTCCTTCATTCCATTTTTTGGTTAATATCTTTTGTACATTATGATTTGGGTTCCGTTTATGATTCCCTCTTTCCTATCATTTTGCAAGAAGTTGAGGATATTCTTCTGTCACATGGTCCAATTCTCTACAGTATGTGAAGGTTGTACATAGATTTGGGCATTTGTGAGCTAAGTGTCCTAATTTATTACAATCATAACATATTATCATTCCTCTACCTCCTCTGCCAAAATTTCCTTTTCCTCGACCTCTACCAAAATTTCCTTTGTTTCCTTGATTAAAGCCTATTTGATTATTATACTGTGGACCACCTCCTTCTATCGCATCATTCTTCTTCTAAATTCTATACATATCTAACGTATTCTCTCTCCTTAAATCAAATGCACAAAAGTCCTTCTCTCTGTGCTCGACTGACTTGTAGAAGTTGCAAAATAGGTTCCTTAGCATGCTCTCATATTTCTGAGGTAATGGACACTATGTCAAATGATGTCCCCATTTCTTACATATTTCACAATATCCCCCACCTGGTAATAGATTCGGTGCTCAAGTCGCCAAATACTCCACAAATGTTGGGAATTTGTCCTTATGGTGGCATTTAGTTCTACACTTAGTACACCAGACTTGTTCTCATTTATCCTTCCCTTTTGTGAGTTCTGCCAATTGAATTTTTAAGGAAACTAACTATGTATGTGCGTGCGCCATCCCTCCATTGTCTCCTAGATGAGACACTTCCAATTTCATTGTGATATTGAATTCTTCAGACTACAACACAACCTTCTATTGTATCATTGGACTGCATATGTGTGGGAAGAGTCTCGCAATACACCATTCCCTATGTTGTTGATCAAGAATTTGAAATGTTAACCTGCCCATCACATCTTTGAATCTCTTATCAAAGTCCCATACTGACTCAGTTTGCACCTGTTTTTTTTCTGTCAACTCAGTAATGTAGTGCGAATTGGATTTTGGTTTCTTGAACTCTTTCAAGAATGCTTGACTAATTTCTACTAAAATCCTTGCTTGTCCTGTAGGTGTGGTACTCTGCAGTTTCATGTACCAGACTAGTGTGTGGCCCCTAAATGTTATTTCCAACTACGCAATCTTTACAATGTCATATTGGACATTCTTTGCATCCCAAATTGTTTCACATATGAATAGATGTTGCTCTGGGTCCTCCGAACCAAATCCCTGGAACTCAGGTAGTCTCATGGTGTTATCTACCCCTTCCATGTTGTTTTGTGTAGTATCTCCCATCAACGATGTTGGTTGACTCTGACTCGATGCATTGCTTCCAATGCTCTGATTTCTACTACTCCATCGTCCCTTAGTAACTATAATTACTTTTGTAAAATCCGTGAATGTTATTCCTCATCTAGGTGATGCACATAGGGTCGTGGAATCAATGTTGGATCCAATATGAGTAGGACTTACCAACTCTTCTATTATAGGAATGAAATTATAATTCTCTTCCTCTCCTTCTACGTACAGTATTTATACGATCTGGACTATTATGTAGGGTTCTCTTCCCTCAGGCTTTCTCCACAACTATCCTTTCTCAGCCCCAGTCTTCTACTACTTGTACCTTCTTCCACTGCTCAGTACTCCAAACTCATCATCTTCTTCCGATACAACCTCTTCGGTTCTCTACATCTGCAGTCCTTCATTTCCTTCTTCATTTATTCCTTCATTCTTTCCTACGTTCAGACTATCCTCTTTTCATCCCCTAGTTCCCCTATGTGCACAAAGCCCCTTATCAATCAAACTCCATTGGCATCAAATATTGTTTGCACGACAACATCTTTATCCACATACCCCATGATTTCATGAACCTTCCACACTGACCTTTGAAGAAATCCCTCTCTACAAAACTATATGACGAGGTAAAATCCATTGTGAACTTCGTAATATATCATACTAATATGTTTGCCAACCAGAAATCAAATACATGAGAAGTCTTATTACCTACATAATTTAACTTCCTTACCAACTCTGGAGTCCAGTTCCTCGGCGTTGCAATTCGGTACCTTCTAATATTCTCCACTAATCTTTCTAACCACTCAATCAAAATAATCAGAAATTCACCAAAGAAAATATCATGTAGATCTGTGTACACATAACTTTGCATCCATTTTTCATCACTCATTCGAGGGATTCTATTCTCTTTTTGAGAAAATTCTCATTCCTTCCCTTCTAKCCATTTTGGGATCTCTTTCTTAGTCAACCTCCAAAACATTCCCTCAACCACGGATATTTTGCTCCCTGCAAAGAAACCATTTGTTCAACTATGATTGTAATATCCTAGGTTCAAGTTATCTAACCAACAAAACTCTTCAAACATAGGCCCTTTCGACATCACCTGCATGCAAGTGAAGTCTCGCCACAGGAACCAAGTTTCTGTAGTAGTGATGGAATGGGAGGCAATCATTCTTACTTATCTACTCTATGCACATTATCCTACGTGAAGTCTCACCACTGCTCAATACTCCAAACTCGTCATCTTCTTCCGATACAACCTCTTCGGTTCTCTACATCTGCAGTCCTTCATTTCCTTCTTCATTTCTTCCTTCATTCTTTCCTACCTTCAGACTATCCTCTTGTCATCCCCTAGTTCCCCTATGTGCACAAAGCCCCTTATCAATCAGACTCCATTGGCATCAAATATTGTTTGCACGACAACATCTTTATCCACATACCCCATGATTTCATGAACCTTCCACACTGACCTTTGAAGAAATCCCTCTCTACAAAACTATATGACGAGGTAAAATCCATTGTGAACTTCGTAATATATCCTACTAATATGTTTTCCAACCAGAAATCAAATACATGAGAAGTCTTATTACCTACATAATTTAACTTCCTTACCAACTCTGGAGTCCAGTTCCTCGGTGTTGCAATTCGGTACCTTCTAATATTCTCCACTAATCTTTCTAACCACTCAATCAAAATAATCAGAAATTCACCAAAGAAAATATCATGTAGATCTGTGTACACATAACTTTGCATCCATTTTTCATCACTCATTCGAGGGATTCTATTCTCTTTTTGAGAAAATTCTCATTCCTTCCCTTCTAGCCATTTTGGGATCTCTTTCTTAGTCAACCTCCAAAACATTCCCTCAACCACGGATATTTTGGTCCCTGCAAAGGAACCATTTGTTCAACTATGATTGTAATATCCTAGGTTCAAGTTATCTAACCAACAAAACTCTTCAAACATCGGCCCTTTCGACATCACCTGCATGCAAGTGAAGTCTCGCCACAGGGACCAAGTTTCTGTAGTAGTGATGGAATGGGAGGCAATCATCTTTTTCATTCTTACTTATCTACTCTATGCACATTATCCTACGTCTTATTGCTTGATTAATTGGTGGATTCAATTATTTAGCACCATTATACTATAGGTTGCAACATAAACTATTCATTGTAACCTTCATAACTGTTGTGCAGTGATCATATAATAAATAGATCTAGTCTAACATTCATAAAGAGAACATTCATGATCAGTCACATAAAAAGGAAATCCAACATAGTAATTAATGTGGTTCACCCAACTTTGGGTTATGTCCATAACGATTGGCTTCTTTATTATTCTTTATGTAATCATCTCAGGCTTGCGCACTACGCTTAAAATAGATATATCATGCTACCTCTCTCTCCATATTTCCTAGCCGCTTTGCAGTGCAAGCCTCTCTCTCCAACTTCTCCCTAAACAATCACACATAGACTCTTTCATTCTCAGTTTATTCTCTCACTCTCCTCGCTCAGCATCAACCACCACCAACAAAAACAACAACCTATTCTAATCGACTGATTACATGTTTATGCATGGATTTTAGGGCTCAAAACCTTACTTGCTTAACCCAAAAACCCAATTACAACTCATTCTAACTCATTACAACTTAGGTTGACTCATTGTTCGGTTGTGCTTTTTCCTACTTTTGCACCTACATGTTGCTTTTGCATTCATGATTTCTATTCTTCCTGCTTTTGCACATCTTTCTTCTTTTGCATTATGAATTATTGTCCTTCCTTTTCATTCACTTTCTTCTCTTGCTTTATTCCCATGATTTATTCTCCTGATTTATTCTCCACTAAGTATGATTTTATTGTGCACTTCAATCCTAAATGCACCCTTACTATGCACTCCTCTCATGCCTTCTCTTATTTATTCTACTGCTTCGCACCTCCTCCACACTTGGGATTTTCATCTAAATTGTATCCAAAATGTCTATCCAATAATAGTCTTGCTTAGATTTCCTTCTAAACGGAGAAAGATATATTAATGTTTCATAATATGCACACACACACACACACACACACACACACACACACACACACACATAGAGAGAGAGAATCAGTTTAAACTTTAGATTAGAGATATTTTGTTTTATTAATAATTTATAAAAAAATAAATAAGTGTCGATTGTTAGCTCCATGTTGAGCATGAAAAGAATTACACATGTTCCTCATACTTTATAAATTTTATATACAAAATTATCACTTTAATATTTAAGGTAGGATTTATGAAAAATGGATAATTTTTACCTTTTAAAATTAATAGCGATATGGATATATACAATAAAGAGCCTAAAACAAAGTCCCGTGTAATTCCCCAAGGACAAGCCTCGGTTATATCTATGTATTGTAAACATGTTTTGTAGGTTGGTGAGTTGAGAAATTGTAAGTTGGTAAGCTTATGTGCAATTAGGCCGGAGAGCCTAGGTGTTAAAGGCCAGGAGCATATTTTGTACATGTAATTATGCACTTTGTTAATATAAAAACATCGCTACATGTAGACTGACCACGAAGAAAGAGTGATGGGGGACTAACATTCCACAAGGTTGGGAAAAGAAGGAGGCTAAGTATTTGGGCCTAGGGGATAAGCTAGGGGGCTTACCACTAGAGGAATAATATTTTAATATTATTTCCTGAAAACTAAGGTGGACATAATATGTTTTGTTATCCTAAGTTCCTGGTGGTGAGGGACATAGGCTAAATGGAGCGCATGCAGCTCCAGGAAGATAAGTGTCGACCTGGGCTCATGCAGTTAAAAGATGAAGTGTCAGTTGTGTTGGGGGGTTCTCTCTCTCTTTATGTCATCCTCTGCCTGAGTTCGCAGGGATCGGGGGCATATGAACCATTTTTCCTCTGTGTCTGCCTATGCATACCCGCGCATAGTGAAGGAAACCCTCACGGCAATATTGTTCTCTTTCCATTCTAACATCCCCCTTCTGAACCGAAACCTCCATCGTTTGACCTCTGCATTCCTTCACTCATTTCTGAAAACAAAAACCATGAAGTCATCCTGCGTTATTTCCTGTGAAGCCCGACACAGTTGTAGTCACCTGAGTCTCTTTGTGACTTAGCATTAGGTTGTTTCCTTTTGGCTTTCCATAACCGTTTTTCCCTGTTGTTGTTGTTTCTATTGTTGTCACTCGTACCTGGTTGTTGCTAAGTCGAAGACTGGTTGAAGAGGCAGGTTTTTAGGCCTGTGAGTAACTCTCCTAGGTGAGAGAGTTTGTTGGGAAGTCTGTTCTCCTGGAAGGGAGTCCCATAGCAGCTACAGTACTCTGAGACTTCTAGTCCAGCTTGTTTTTGAAGCCCGAGGTAAGGGAGGGGTACTAGCCAATGGACTTGTATTATTGAAGGTGAATCCTCCTGGGGTGGAGCAGGTGTATGGGGAACGAGGATTTGTGGGTTGTGGGCATAAGTGGCTCCTAGGATAAAATATTCTTCGTATTGCTTTGTGAAACTTCCTTGTTGTCCTTTCCAAGCCTAGAATTCCATTTCCCGGTGGAGTTTAGTCCCAGCTCGGGGGATACCTACTATTGAGAGTGATGAGCAACGCAGTCTAAGGCTGGGAGGTTCATGGAAGGTCTGCACCCATTTGATGGATTTACTCCAACTAAACAAAAGTATCATTTTTGTGTTTAATTATGTATTTTATGCATGTTTGGGTTACTTGAAATGTATCATGTGTTCTGTTGCATGTGGACTTACTGTTAATCTCAATTACATCTGTTTAGTAGCTATAATTTATGTGTTAATTGTTTTAAATTCATTGAAATGCATGTTATATATGTGTGTGTGTGTGTACGATTCCGCGTGGTAGCATTACCGACCTATTGAAAGGCCAGGTTGTTTGGATAGTGTTATCAGAGTTTAGTGAAGTGACATGTTGGTGGCGTTTCCCAGCCTATTGGTGGTCGGTGATGTTACAATTTGGTATCAGAGCATGGTTTCAACACTGAGCCTGGATGAGCCACGTTAATGGAATTGTAAGCAAGAGTTTCAGAAGGATTTGTTGTTGAAATGGACAAAACTCAAGTTTTGACCCAAGGTTTCAACACTGAGCCTGAATGGGATGGATAAGTGGTCATTGGACCCAAGTATTCAAGAGGAAATTGTGTTAAGAGGAACCAATTTTGGACCTCAGAACCTTCCTGAGTGCCAAGAAGTTACCTTGGTCATGTTACGAAGCTCAGGAGGAGTAGCGGTGTCGTAAAACCATGACAGAAGTGGTATTGGGTTGTAGAATAATGTGGACCCTAGGATCTGTTCAGGAGAAGGAAAATCCTTCACGACCATCAGATTTGGTAATGTTGTGAGGCAGTTATCCATGAATTCCTTTGGAAATCCGCAGAGTAACAAAGTTTGTTCTGCATCATAGGATATGTTTGAAAGGAAGGGAAATCCCTTATGACCGTCATATCTGGGGAAGGTGCAGAGGAGTTAAATCAGAAGCCCTTCGGACTTCGTGACTTCAGTGAAGTCTGATGACAAAAACAAGAGAAGGGCCAAAGACCAAAGCTCCGAAGTGGATCTACACCATAGATCTGGAGAGGAGAAATCAATCGTAGGATCAAGCCAATGTTAAAAGGTCAAACGCAGTAGTGAAGGGTGAAAGCTCTCGAAGAGCTGAAGTAGTGAGTCATGATGATGTCACTTGGATGGATGTGGACACATGGGATGTGTGCCACATGTCAGTGGGTTTCAAACCCATGGAAGGTTGAAATTCCATATGGATGTGATGTGTGACACCCATCTAAGGCCATGAGTTAGTCGCTAGTATTCTGCCACGTGGCACTCTGTATGAGAATTGTTACTAGGGTAGAGGTTAGGGAATGAAGTTAAATATCAGAGGACCCACATTGGAGTTGATCATGATACATCAAGATCAATATCCAAAAGGCAATGTGGGGAACCAAGTTGCACATAAGTTAATTATCCAAGGCGGTCCCACAACCCAAACCACAATTTCACTGACGGGTTACATGTTAGCGTCAAAAGAATTGTGAGATGAAAAGTGGGTTACTCCAAACTGCTACCACATGCCCCCGCAATTGGAAAATGTAAGTGATGTGATGTAATGATGTCAACAAAGGTGACATGGTAATGTTTAGATATTAATGGTTTGGGATACGCAAATGTGAAATCCTCTGAGGTCCCGAAGTCCCAGAATTCAGACGCCTAACGTTCCATAGCGACTGTCAGCCTTCAGATGCTGAGTAGTAGTGGACGATTGATCCACCCTACTTCACGAGTTCATCAATTCAGAACTCAGTGGGTCTATTGTGTCGTGCTTTGAAAACTTCTGAAGCCGAAGGCCCGAGTAAGCACCTAGTGATCTAGTGCTTGGTCATGGCTGTGATCACATAGATTCGGGATTGAGAGAAAGGGGCTAGTGCCCAAAAATGATTATAGAGTAGAGAAGATCTTGGAAAGAAAATGAAATTTGAACATTTTCTTAAATCATATTGGTTTAAGAATGTTGTCGGATTTGTTAAGGAATGATGGCGTGAAAAATTCCGGTTGACCGCACGTTGTGTTTGCAGAGTTTAGTGAGTGTTAGAAACAAATCGAATTTTCATAGAGAACTTAGGAGACACTCACAAAGATAATAGAAAATAGTTTTTCCTCCATATAGTGTGTTTATGTATTTGTGTTCATTATTATGTTTTTATATCTTGTTCATGGTTTGAATGTGTAAACTGGTGAAGTATTGAATAAGTTTCAATTGTTTCTCTTCTTTGAGTTTTCGAGTGCAAGAAGTGCACATTTCCCGCAAGGAGTGCGTTGACAAAGGTAAGTTAACCTCAGAGAAACTTAGGAGAGATACCGTTGAACCTTCATCAACAGAAGTGAAAGGAGTGCACAGGAAGAACTCTGTGTTGAGTTCAGAGATAGATAGAGTCACTGAGAACTCTATAGGGATCTACCAGGCGAGCATCGAGTGAGTGAAAGTGTGCACAGAGAGAAATATTTGTTGATTTTAGGGAGAAGAGTATTAGAGGAAGATACTCACAGAGCTTTTGAACACTCTGTAGAAAATGATCAGCAAGGTGTGCTTTGATCAGAAGGTTTCTAGGAAGGCACAAAGTTTTCCTTCGAAAGGAAACAGAAGGGTCAAAACCCTTAGGAGACTGAGTAAATCAAAAATCTCAGAAGAGATAACACAAGAAGTGTGTGGGAGATAGACTCATTTTAAGTCCTAAATCTTAGAAGAGATAACACTTACGAGAGCAACGATGGGATCCAGGAGGCGGACTCGCAGAAGAAAGGTCAAAGGTTGAAGCCTTTGAACACTGAAAAAATATTCCAAGTTGTAAGAAGTCAAAATCTCAAGAGGAGGAGCGACAACAGCTATCAGATCGATTGTGGGGAGGATCCTAGACCGTTAGATCAATGTCCAATAGAACAAAGGAAGTGCAGAGGAGATGAACAGATCCAATCCGTTAGGTCTAAGCTTGAAGTACCAACAACTGTTGTATCCA